>PVKS010027194.1:0-27786 GCA_004027875.1 Aplodontia rufa | reverse complement strand
TAATACTATTTTTAGAGTTATAATGGGAAGGGGGAGGGAGGGATAAGGGAGGGTAATTGTGGGGGGCACTCCTGGGGATAATTGCAATGTCCAGAATATATACACATCTTATACACATTTTATATTGTTTTGTTAAAATCTTGTAAGGTTGCTCAAAAATAAAAAAATTAAAAAAATGTTCTAAAAATTAATTTATCTTCTTTTGGTGTTTTTAGAAACCTGTCCCTTTTTTCAAAAACTTGCTTAGGAGCAATAGGAATGTAAAATTTCCTTCCCAGCATGTTGCCAGATATATTCTATGATTGGGCATTTAAATCTTGTAGAACAGAACAGTTTTGTCTGTCTGCCCTTCTTTGAGCCATCCTTTGAAGAGCACTCTTTTCCATTTCTGTTTTGTGGGGACCCATCAAGAGAAAAAGAGGTTACAGGTGTCCACCCATCCGACAGGTGTGTAGGTAGCAGAAGTTTCTGTTTTCCTTTGTTGGCTCTGAAACTGCAGGTGTTGAGCAGCAGCAGCAGCATCTGTTTGATAGTCAGGCTTTTCCTATGTCTGGTGGGGACACTTACACTAATTCTGAAGGGAAAAAAAACCTCTCATAACTTTGTTGTCTAGGCTGAGAGACATAAAACAAAAAAAATTTTTTTAAAGAGAGAAGGACAGTGAGAGAGAGAGAGAGAGAATCAATTTTTATTGAGTTTTTCACATGAATTTCATTGGTCTGACACTTAGTTGTGTAAGTGGGTGCTGGGGTTTGAATCTGTGTACTTGCGCATGCTGGGCAAGCGCCATAACCACCGAGCCACCGCACCACTGAGCCACCGCTCCAAACCCCCCCCCCCCCGCATAAAACAGATCTTTTAAAAACTTGTTTTAAAGCTGAAAAGATTGATGTGGCTTTACCTCTCCAGCTTCTAGGTAAGAGTCTTGTTTTAACTTGACCATAAGAACAGATATGGCTTATTCCCTATTAAAAATATTAAACAGATTTAAGTAGAACACTAGATACTTCCAGCATTTAGTCAAGGGCTCTTGGGCAAGGTAGATGTCTTGCTCTGGTTGGTATGCCACCTTTAAGATATTTGTATTTGCTCAGATCCTTTGGGTTTAAACTATAATTGTGCTTTGTTTTTTATCACACTACCCGTCACCTTAAATTAAGATGTATGTAGCACCAGGTCAGAGGCACTGAAAAAAATCTCCCTTTAAAACACAGAAATTATCTTTGGTATCTCTTGGCCGCCCTGGCTCTGATCCAGCCATCACTTGTTTTCTGTGATTCATTCTGATAATGTTAACCAGCTGTTGATTTAAAAATCTGTCATTGCTGGAGTTCATCGCAGGCTTCTTGGTTCTTTCTGAAATACCCAAAGAAATACTCTAGTGATTTTATATTCTTTGTGGTCTAATAAGTTGTCATTCTGCAGTTCAGGCAAAAAGTACATTTATGTTTTCAGCTATGCTCATGTCTAAATGTGACTCAAAAGGAGAAATAATTCTTTTTGTGCATCGTTAAAAATATGAAGGCTTTGTCTCCATGTGACAACGCGTGACAACAACCATTTTCCTAAATATTTTTCATATCATACTTTTTTTGGTCATCAGTTAACATTTCTATCTGTATTATTCAAAAGAAAAGGCTATAGAACTCAACAAATGACAATTTGGCAAATTAAAAAGCATTAATCTTTTGGACAGTAGGGGGTGGCTCTGTGGTAGAGTACTTACCAGGTGTGCAGGAGGACCTGGGTTCAATCCCCAGCACCATAACCACAAACACAACTAAGCGAAGGAAAAATAAAAAACAGATGAAAAAATAAAATTAATTCTCTTTCTCGCTCACTTAAAAAAGTTTATCTCTCCCATTTATTGATTCATCTCAAGTCATAGAGATTGGTATTAAGGCAATAATATTTGAAGAAAAGACTTAAAAAATCCTTTATGTATTTGTAATATTAAATCTTCCTTATAATATAAATTAAATCATGAGTATTCTAACAGAAATGCTCAGGTGAAAATTGATTAATGAATAATTATGGTAAAATCTACTTTATTTTGTGTCTACTGTCAAGTAGCTCCTTTAATCTTTATACAATGGAATATGCAATGTATGAGAAAACTGAGAATAGCAGAGTTGAAGTTGCAGTCATTGAGCTAATAGGGTAATATGGGGTTAGAATTAATTGTATTTTCAGATAAGAATATACTCATTAACTAATATGCATTGGATTGACTTTATTCCCCAAAGATTTTTCCCTATTTCTCTCTCTCTCTCATCTCTCTCTCTCTCTCTGTCACACACACACACACACACACACACACACACACACACACACACATTCACTCATATAATTTCTTTGAATCAGTTAAAATGGGAAAACAGAATTGATGACATTTATCATGTATTCTTCCCATATACTTCACAAAATTTCTTTTAATTGTCACATGAACTCTATGGAATAGTGCTACTGTTCTCATTTTACACAGATGAATAATTTAATAACAGAAAAGGCTGGATTTGAACACAAACTTCTCCTGCTCCAGGAACTAGGAGCCTGACTCTGTAGATAGTCTTTGCTATGTAGATTTGACTGTATAGGATTCACAGGGCTTAAGTTTAAATTTACACTGAACCTAGGATGTATTGTAAAATTTGTACATATTTATTTAATTAAAACTAACATGAAATTCTTTTTCTACGTCTCCCAAAATTGTAGGGAAAAATAGGGCAGTTAATGAAGGACCCTAGTTTTGTTTTTGAGGCTTTGCTAAGTGTCTTAAGTCTTCTCACCAAAAAAAAAAATATTTGGTATAGAAGAGGCAGGAAGGATGGTCCTTCCTGCTCCAAATGCTGCCTCTGCTGCCAGAGCACACCCCCTACCCCCAGTCCAGCGCTGGTCAGCACTGGTGAGAACAGTTTGTACAGTTTGGTTAGAAACTGGCTGAATAAGAAATTGATATCCTTTATGTTCTCTGTGGTAGCATTATTGTGTGCCAAGCTTTCTTAGGAATTTTATGGTTACTTTGTTTCTGCCATTCTAAATGGTTTTAGCCTCCCTCTTGAGCGCATCACAAGGTTATGGAGACAATAAACCCAACTCACAGGTGGACTGAGGAGCTCAAACAAATTAACAAATGTAAAGTGACAAGCCCTATAGCTTGCAAATGGCTATGGTTAGGCTCCGTCACAGAGACTGTGTTCTATGTTGTATTTATAGTGTGCCAGGGTTGGCAGCTGGCTATGTTATGGTTAGTCAAGGCCAAAGACACTGGTTCAGCATATACACTCGAGGTCATAGACATTAACTTGTGAGTGTGAGCTCCCCTGTGTGACCTATTGGCAGTGCGCCTTCTTTGTTTGAACTATACATAAAAAGAGCCTTGCTGTATTATGTGCATCTAGGAATATGTGACAACAAATCCCACCCATCATTATATACAACTATAATGCACTAATAAAAATTTTTTAAAAATAAATGTCTCAAAAATTTTTATAAAAGGACCTGTGGAAATGGCTCTGGGGTTGCAAAATGGAACTGGCTGGGGGCTGAAATTGGGAGGTTGTTGCCACTCCCCAATAAAGCATGACTCCTATCTCAGTTGTTTTCTTGAATCTTCTTCCACCTGCCAGGATCTTGAATCTGTTGATTTCTGAGCTTCACCCTCCGCACAACACAAGGACTAAATGAATATTTGATTCCAAATACAGAATTTCCTTCTAATAGGAGCTTACTTTATATCCTGACTGATTTTTCTACTTTTGTTTTTCTATCTTTCATCATGTGTCTATTGCCTTTAGTATAATAGAACAATCAACTGACATAAATGTTATAAAGGCGTTCGTTAACTTCAAACAAGATGATGTATAACTTTACATCCAGGTTACTGTTATGGGTTAGATATGAGATGTCCAACAAAAGGTCATGTGTGAGATAATGCAAGGAAGTTTAGAAGTGACATGTTTGGGTTATGAGTGCTTTAACCCAATAGTGCATTAATCCTCTGATAGGGATTAACTGTGTGGTAACTGTAGGCAGGGGCTAGGGTGTGGCTGGAGGAGGTAGGTCCCAGGGGTTGTGCCTTTGGGGTTTGTATTTTGTCCTCATTGAACAGAGCTCTCTCTCTGCTTCCTAGATGCCACGTTTCCATCTGCTTTCCACCACAGTATCTTGCCTCACCTGGGGCCCTGAGGAATGGAGTTGGTCACCTATGGTTGTTCCTGCTCCAAATGCCTCAGCTGCTGGAGCACACCCCCTGCCCCTAGTCCAGAGTTGCTTAGTATTGGTGAGATCAGTTTGTACAAGAGTGGTTAGAGACTGGCCACGAGCCCCCAAATGAACTTTTCCTCCTCTAGTTGTTCCTATCAGGTCCTTTGTTCACAGTAGCAAAAAGCTGACCAAATATATCACTCTATTATGCACTCCTTTCTAACTTTAAAAACTGTCTTCTGTTGACTCAGTTGATTACAACTATTTAACTGGATTTCAGTCTTTGTTGTAGAATACATATACAAACACATGTTAAAAACAAGCTTAATTATATCACTGAAATAATACATCACCAAGCCTCTTGTTCCCTCTACTGCTAGGGGATACGAAATGTGAGAGTATTTACAAACACATATGCACGTTGCCCCACTTGAATCTAATATTTTTGATGCCATTGAAAAACTGTAATTTGTTTTTCAAGCTCAGGTAAATTTTAAAGAAAATTCTGTACCCATAAGTTTTTGGAAGTTTGTTGTATTTTCAGTTTTTGAGATAATTTCGTATTCCTTCCTAGATAATTCTTGAATACTCCTTTTGGAAATACTATTTTCTTCCTTTCTCAGTTGTTCCAGGATACTTGAAGGAAAGGCCATATGTTAAACTAAAGTAGTGTTTTATATTATGTAAGTTGTTTTATAAGGATATATATAGAGAACAGAAATGCCTTCAGGTACTATGGAACCAGTGTTGAAAGAGTGGTACTACACAGGTCCTATTTACTAAACCTGTTTAAATATGTGGACATCTTTAACTTCCACCACGAAATAAAGTCTCTCTAATTTTTCATCAGACAAACTGGTATTTTCATCAATCTGTCATCTTCCCAATTTTGAAAAGGAGATTGACCAATATAATCCACTTTCTTCATTTGCTAAATGAGAAATACAAGACATAGGACCACTTGTCTATTAGGCTCTTTTATAAGGATTTGCCCAGAAATATTTCTTCCAAAGGTTTTTGTTTTTACAAAGTATATTACATTTTAGTTTTCTAGACTTGTATTGCAGCATTCTCAGAATATAGATTCTTTATTTATCATCTGATCTTACTGAGAGTTCCTATTATGGATGTTTATTGTCCATTTTATCTTTTAATGTCTTTTAATAAGCCCTACTGGAGAATCTACCAGAACTCTGTGTGAGGAAAAGCAGTGCTTCATGGGTACAACACGATACTCAACTGTATGATCGATTTGGATTCTGTCTGAACATGTTTCCTCTCTGCTCTGACCCCTGCTGAAAACTAAAAGTCAGAATAAAATGAGTGATTAATATTTAGTAATTAAGGAACATAAGACCTATTTTTATTTGCTTAGACCTTCTTAAGATCTTTTCTGCCTGTAGAGCCTCTTCCTCTCTAATTATAAATATTTTTATTAATTTGCACTATGTGATATATATTTCTACACGTCAAATAAAATATTTTTCAGAAATACTTGGAAAATAAATAAATACGATTGTGTACATATGTATACACACACATTTATCAAAACAGTATGCTATGATGTTTGACTCTATTATCTACTAATATTAGTAATTATAATTTTAAAAAATTAATAGTGCAAAATAAATAGTCTATTTGTTAAAGAATCTATTTCTCAAGGTTGGAGTGGTGGCTCGGCAGTTACACCTCTTGCCTGGCATGCGTGAGTACACGAGTTCAAACCCCAGCACCATGTATACAACAAACTGTCCGAGGAATGAAAGTCATATGAAAAACTAAATTAAAAAATTGCTCTCTCTTTCTCTCTCTCTCACTGTCCCCTCTTTATTAAAAAAAAAGAATCTGTTTCTCTAACACATTAATTGTACAGAGGGTGAATGGTTAACCATGCAAGTTCTAATAATTTAAAGCTGGGGCACTATTTTAGGGGGTAGTATATAAAAGTTCCAATGAGATGGATATCTACATTGAATTCATGTTCTTTAAAAGTTCATTTTCTTTGCTGATAGGGTTCTTAAGAAAGGCATAAGCTTGCTATAACATACTCTACATTGTATAATTCTGTTTCTCATGTGGACACTTAATAGAACCACCCATCTTCAATGAAGATGAAAATAATCCAGCTTTTTTTCAATCTTATATGTGAGAATGTTGTTTCCTATATTTTCACTGGGAATATAAGTAAACCAATACCATTGTTGATAACTAATGTTCCAGGTATTCTGCCCATGTATTATTTCACTAATCTTCCAACATTCTCACAAAATAGAGTATTTTACTCACTCTAATTGATTAGAAAATGAAGACTGTGATTGCTAAAAGTTCTGCAAGTAGTGATTCTCCCAGTTGGCAATCCAAACTCTATCCATTTGTGTGTTCCCCCTTTGTAAGGAAACACTTTTCAAGAAGATTAATCTTGGGGGTTTATCTGAATCAATTTTGTTCTCACCTTCTGTGAACCCATCTCTGCAATATAGTCTTTTGTAAATTATATTTTTAGAGTCAGATGGCATGGTGCATGCTTGTAATCCATGTGATTTGGGAGGTGGAGGAAGGAGGATTGCAAGTTCAAAACCAGCTTCAGCAACTTAGTGAGGCTCTAAGCAATTTTGTGAGTGAGACCCTTTCTCAAAATTAAAAATAAAAACAAGAGCTGAGGATGTGGCTTAGTTGTTAAGCACTCTGCTGGGTTCAATCCTATATATATACATACATATATATATATATTTTACAAAGCATATTTTTGATAAAGAACTTATTTGGTAGATTTGTAGAAGTCAATGTTTGTTTATGTCCAATGATAGTGTGATTATGCACACATACACATTGACCTTAATCCAAACCATAAAACAGACTTATTTACTTTAGAATAATTAGAGTAATTTAGAATGCTCTCTTCCTTATAAAAGTTTTTAATTAAACACCAAAGTTCCTGGGTTTGGCTAAATAATTTTGAGTATGAACCTCTCAAATTCCTAGTTAGTTAAACATAAAACTCATAATAAAAGTCAGAAGATTTGTGTTTGCCTTACACATGACCTGATACCATGCTCCTGCATGCAGACTCTAATTCCATTGACAACATTATTTATCCTATGTAGACTGAAAATATCTGTGACTTGATAGTCACCATATACTATAAATTGAGTTGAGAAAGTGAAAGAATAACTTTGAGGACAGTGGAACAGATTTTGAATCTAACTCTGATCAGTGTGTTTTTAACCTAAGGACTCAGTATAAAGTGGTTGTGTCAAGCTGGAATGAGAAAAATTTACGTTCAGACCATTGGGCTTTATCTGGGAAAAAAAAAACCCTCAGTCTTAATTGTCAACAAGTTTTAAAAATGCATTCTGATAACTCAATAGGTACCTTCGAAATAGGTACAAACGAATCTGTAGAACAGAAACCCCCTTAAAACAAGTAGGGGCACACAGGGATTTAAGATGCTATCCCTAATGAAATACAGAGCTCTCGCACTGTGAGAAAATTAAGACTTGGGCCAAGAATCAAAGAGGAGCTCAACAGCCTTCAGAAGGCGTTTTTATAGTCTGGGATCAAGGAGGTTTCATCTGCTGAAGTGCTGAGGACCAGTAATGGTCTGCTAATCTACGCGGTCCTTTTATATTGTTTTCTTTGCAATTTCAGAGACTGTTAAAGCTTAAAAGCAAGAGGTCGCAGGCTGGAAATCAATGTCTGTGGATGCAAGGTGTCCCACCTTATGTCAGTGCCTTAGGATGTTCAGGAGGGCATGGAATGCTTTTAGAGTTGCTTTAAAGGTTAAAGATGTTAACTGTTCTCAGTCACTTCATTCACAATCTACTGGCGAAAAATAGAGAATGGAAGAGGAGGATTGGAAGCCATAGCCAGCAATTCAGTTTTTTGAATGGAGAGTAACAACTTACATAAGATTATTTGGAGACATAGCATTTGATTCTTCTTTACCAAAGTGGTCAGTGTAAATTGGGTGTATATTTATATATCACTCAATTTGAGTGTTTGTCGGAGAAACTAGTGCCTTTCAGGATAAATATTAATGTTTAAAAATTGGAATTTGATATTAATTTAAAAGTGCATAAAAACTGCTTATTTTCATTTTGAATGCAGTTGTACCACTCTTTCAGGTGCCTAATTTGCTAAAGTAGAACTTGCACAATTCAGGTGGAATCATATGGTTGCAAATTTCTTAGCTCTCCCACAAAGTATACTTCTAGTTTTATAGAAATATCTTGTGCAATAATTATGTGCATATTAAAATATACAATGTTGAGTATGAAAAGTATACTTTTACGGTGTCTAGAATTTTTCAATTGCATGTTTTTTTTATTTTTGCCAAGCACATGTTTGTATAAGGTAAGCATCATGCTGATGAAACTGTATTCTGAAGGAAAACCAGTTAAAGATATGATAAAATGAAAGAAAAAGTTATTTGGTTTCTAGATGTCAGTGTAGCAGGAATAATCAGATGATAACTATGCCTTGGCATATTGAATATATATTAGGATTCTGTTGATTGATTTAATCTTTGCTATTGGTCTCCATATTTGATATTCAGGACAGTGCTGAGTACTCTGAAAAACTATTCCAAATGTCTTTCAAAAGATTATGTTAGCAATGAAGAGTTCCATAAAGTAAACTGATGGAACATCCTCAATCCTATCATCTCCTTTCTATTAAAAATTCTGAGAACTGGCGAAGTAATCCTGTCAATAAATGACTAACTAAAAATATTTAAAATTCTAGTGCAAAGCAAACTTGAAAAATTGCTGCTCTTTTTACTTTGACTTTATAATCATGGACCCTTCTGCCTTGAAATTAATCATTATGCTGGAAGAGTCACGATTTTTATTAGCTTAATGGCAAATACTAATGTTTTCCCCATTTTACCTTTAAAACATCTGATAGTAGGAAAATGAAGTATCTGTGTTTTTAAAAATTTAGACTTTAAATTTTAATTTAGACTTAAAAATTTAGACTTTCCCCCCATATTTTAGATACACCCAAGTGTGTATGGCATATAATTACAGTGAACTTTTTTCTCCATGGCTACCATTAAAAGATGTAAAATATTTTAGCCGTTGGTTATGGTAACAGTGCTCAGAGTTGATACGGTTTCTATCTTAAATTAGGCTGAGGTGAAGGCAGCCAACTATAGCCCCAAGTTTGAATCCGGGCTCCATGATACAATCAATACAAAAAGTGCACATTTCTCTGACTGGTCATTTTGAGAATTAAATACAATAATTTGTGAAAATTCCTTGTTCTCTTAAGACATTCTGATTTTTTGAAGCAATATTTCACAGTACAGAAGAAGAGCATTACTGTTAGACGGTTAAACCTTAAAACTCAGATCCCTAAAAAACATTGTGTTGGTGTACCAAATTTCCCTAATCTCTTTAAACTCCAGGTTAACAAAAAATAAAATAGACTTAACAACTACAAGCAAAGATGTATTACATGAAACGATGCATATAAAACTTACAATCCAGTCCTGCCAAAAGTTAGGTTACATTAGGTGTTTTTAAATTTACTCTATTTACTTTTTAGAGGAGGATTTGTCAAAGGATTCTTTTATTTTTATTTATTTATCATTATTTATTTATTATTATTCTTTTTAATTAGTTCAGTGTGTTCTTATATATTGGAGTGATTCCTTGCTGCACATTCATATGTGCATACATAATGAGAAAGTAACTTGAGCCATATCCCTATCTGGTTTCTAAGCACCTTTGCCCATTTCCTGCTCTCTTGTCTCCAATGTGATGCCCCCTATTACATATATAAATGTTCATGTACATTATATTAATTTTTGAATTTTCAAGATTTAAATGTCTGATGAGTGTTATTTGACTTCTCAGGGGAGTCAAGTGTACCATACAGAATTAATAACTCCCTTTTTATAATTCTCAGGGAAGAAGGTAGTTTCTTAGTAAAAGCACAAGCACAAAAAATAGTTACATAAGTCTACAAGTTATATGTAATAGCTTTTGAGTAGTTGTACATATAAAATTTACCATGATTAAAATATTAACCAAATGTTATACTGTTCAATTATACTCTTTTCTCTTGAATTTTCTACTCCCTGGAAGTTCATCACTTCCCAAAAACTCAGCAGTGACTGAAAGAGCCTTTTGGAGGCATCCAGTCTCAGCCCAACTCATTAAGATAGGAGGATCTCTTTCTGAGATGAACTAGGACAGACTTCTTTACTTAGTCAATGTGGGTGCGTGAACATACACATGTCCATGTGTGAATAGTAATAGTGGTAGTTAAGAGCTGTGGAAAAGAACCAACCAATCTTACTAGGTCAAATCTTATTGAAGCCTTTTTTCTAAAATTAAATAGGTGATTTCTAGCCATGGTTAATATATTTTTGACATAGATCATAGTCTCCTACAACTAATCAAATAATTCTCAAATGCATCCCATTTGTGATCTTTTATAAAAAATAAGACTCTTAAATATAAGTTCACACTAAGACACAAAAATCACATAAACTCTAAACATATTAATGCAATTAAAAATGCCATCATTTGTTGATAAGCCCAATGGTTTCATGTAAGATTAATGTTTGGTTCAAATTAACCAAAGTAAAAATGTAAAGAGGAACATTTCTCTTACTTCCACTTGCATTGTAACAGTGTATCTTTGCTTAACATATAAACACTATACATTTTGAATTCAAGAAAGTGTTGCTACATACTGTAATAAACCTATTTACAAATGTGTACAGCTTTCATGCTGCAGGAAAAATGCCCCAGTGGCACACAGACCCTGTTTGCTGTATGACTGTCTTAAGCACTGGGTGAAATTGGTGGCCCTGGAGCCTTGCAGCAAGCCAGTTCCTTTCCTGGAAGAAGGCTGGCAATGGGTCATTCTGGGAGAAGTTAACCTGCCTACCATAACCACATCAGAATCTCTCAACTCCTCCCAATTAAATTGGTATTCAAGTGAGTTTCCATAGAGAATTTCTCTTAACATCAATGGTATTGTTAATGGTGATGTATTTCTTCTTAGCTTTTGTTAAACTCAGAGCAAAAAAAGTTATTTTCTAAGGGCTGGGGGAGTGGTTCAGTGGTTATGGAACTTGCCTAGCATGGGTAAGGATGTGGATTCGAACCCTAGAATCAAGAACACAACTAAGTGTTGGCGCAACGAAAGCTATGTGAAAAACTAAATAAAATTGATTCTCTTTTTTTTTCTCTCTCTCACTGTCCCTCTCTCCTTAAAGAAGTTATTTTCTAGTTCTTTTAATTATTTCATAGCTTTTGACTTTTTTTTTAATTTTAATCAATTTTTATTGAGTTTTTCACATGGCTTTTGTTGCTTTGACACTTAGTTGTGTACGTGGGTGCTGGGGTTGCGAACCCATGTACTTGCGCATGCCAGGCAAGTGCTGTAACCACCAAGCCACCACTCCAGCCCCTTAGCTTTTGACTTTTAAGCATCTCTATTATATACTGACTAACAAACATATATTGGACAGTCATATTTGCTTAAGCCAAACCTAATTCCTTAGGTCAGGAAAAAAGCAGTATAGTATAGTATATAGATGAGCATGGTTCTACTGTCAGACTTCTTGGGGTTTTATATTACAGAATCTTTTACTGCCTTATTTCCTCACCTGTAATATGAAAACATAATTAGGGAATGTGTTAATGTATGTTTCGGATGGTGCCTGGGACATAGAAAGTATTTTCTCGCTGTAGTTTTATTTTTACAAATAAAATGAAAGCTGAAATGCATGCAACAGATGGACATTTGATGAGCTTTAACAAACTATTTTTGTTTACCCAAGGTGAATTTCAATAAGAACTCCATAGGGAAACCCTGAATCCTGGGCATTTCCCGCCTCAAATCTCCCACGGATCTGTTAGCCTTGGGGACCATCCTCTGGTTGTGATACTGCCTGGTGTGTTAATGCACTTTCAGTATCTGGCCAACATCTATGCTGGTCCTCTATGCTAACCATTTATCTACTCTTCTTATTTCTTTTTCTTATACCCAAACTCCTCTGTTGACTATAGCTCCCTTAGTGGCATTGGAGGGTTTCAGTGTGGTAGCTTTGGGGGTATTGGTGGCACAGGACATTTGCTCACTGAGGTACCAGCACCACCAGCAGGCACAGCACCTCCTATACCCAAGTACAGGCTTGCTTCAGCTGGGAGAACATGCAGGGATAGCAGGGATAGGAGCTGCCTGGGGCTGGCAGTGTTGGTGCTGGGTATGGTGCATGGACTGAGGGTGTGGTGGAGGTGGTACTGGTTGGTTCACACAAGGATGTCTGGAGGCATGCTGCTAGGGTAAGCACTATTTTTTTTTTTGGTGGGGGGCAAGTATAGTGTTGGTGTGGAGCTACCCATAGAACAAAGCACAGTGGTTATTTACTCATTAGTATGGAAATAGTTTCAATATTCTTACAATCTGTACATCAGTATTTGTTGAATGACAACTGAACTGATAAAATGTTATGGTTGGATGGCTCTGTTTCCCTGCATGTTAGATAATATGAAAGGTTCTTAAGCAAATTCGCTAGTGGTTATTTAAACTGAAGCAGATAATTTGACTATTACCACCAGCATTTATTTGTTCATTCAGTAACTTTTATTGAGTCCATTGTTTACAAGGACTTCCTGATAACTGCTGTGATAAAGATAAACACTCTTATATTTATCACAATACTAATGCATGACTTTTTGTATCCTTAGTACTTCATGTCATCTGTCACTTGATATATAGAAAGTTAAATGGGTCATAAGCCTGTGTTTGGAACTTAAGGAGATCATATTATCTTTGTGATCTAAATTACTGAATCATATACATGTATACACATTCACATGAATACATACAAGTAATTATTACTTATTTTAGCAGAATCATAGATGTTGTCACTTGGTTTGTTCTCTGACCTATTTTTAGGGACTCATGAATAAATTCTAGGATAATGGGACTATGATACCATAATTAAAACTGAAAATCATATATATCCATGTAAATGACATAAAATTAATGTATGAACAAGATATAGATGCTTTCACATTTGCCCCAGCATTAGTCACAACAGTCTAGATTTCTAATCAACCTGTGTCCATCAATAGATCAATGGGATAAAGAAAATGTGATACAGGTACTCACATAATGGAATATAGTTGGCCTTAAAAGGGAGGATTTACAACAACATGAATAAACTGGAAGGACATTTTGCTAAATGAAATAATCTACGTACATAGACAAATATTACCCAGCTTTACTCACATATGGACATTGAAAGGATTGAACTCTTAAAAATAGAATAAAATGGTGGTCTTCAGAGGCTGGGTTTGAGGGAATCAGGAAGATGTTGATGGAAAAACACAAAATTTGATTTAGTCAAGAGTAATTTCAAGAGATCTGTTGTAGCATTACGATGACTATAGTTAACAATATAGTTAATAACAGTGTAATGTATACTTCAATATTGTGATGAAGGTACATTTTAAGTGTTCTTACTACAAAAATGTGTGAACTAATTGAAGTGGTGACTAGGGGAAAAGACTTGATTTAGGCGTTTCACAGTGTATGCATAGATCAAGACATCATGTTGTACAACATAAATATATATATGCTTTTGTCAATTTATTAAATAAACTAAATAGTTTGCTAAAATAGGCATACGAATTTGAAAACACAACTTAGCTCTAATTCAATAAGCTTGATGCCAGTGGCTTTGTCTACAATAAAATGGAAGCTTTACCATCTCTTTACAAGAGCAGCTTTTCATTGGGTACATTCTCTCTGGCGTGGCCCCAGTAGCTTGGGGAATAGATGCTGTTCTATGGTGTAAGGATGAAGGATGGCAGATCTTACATGGAAGTAAGTTGTTTTTTTAATGAATACATGTGGGATAGCCAAAAGAACTTTTAGATATTATCCAGGAGTAGAATTTGGTAGGAAAAGAACCAATAAAATACTAATGGATGACTTTTATAAAAAGTTTACATGGGGATAAATGAAAAAGTGAAAAAGAAGGTAGTGCAGTGGAAAATATTCAGATTCAAGCATATTTACTAGAAGAAACTAAATCTTTAATGACATAACTCATGAAGAAAACTCAAGACCCAGAATGCTTTCCTAGATAATTCTTCCAAATATTTAATAAAATATATACCCAATGTTTAACAACCTTTTCCAGAGAATAAATTAGAAAAATACCACCCAAAATGTTTTATGGAGTTACCATAATCTGGGTATTAATATCTGATAAGGACATTACATTAGGAAAGTGAAGGATCAGGGCTGCAGCAGTGGCTGCAGTGGGAGCACTTGCCTGGTATGAGCAAGGACTCAATATCGAACCTCAGTTCCGTGTACACAATTGGGCAGAAACTTTATTCGTAATGATCAAAATAGGAAAATCCCAAATGTTCATCAGCTATAGAAAGGACATATAGAAATTATGGTATGTGTGTGTGTGTGTGTGTGTGTATTTACATATATACATATATATATCATCATATTCAGTCGTAAAATGAATTATTGCTTGATGAATACAATAGAATGATTAAATCTTGCAAATCAGATGGAGAGAAAGAAGCCAAACAGGGTACAGTGCACAGTGTCATTTCAGTTATATAAGTAAAAGTACAAAATAATCTGTAGTTTTAAATTCAGGATAAATGTAAACTTTGAGAGCAGTGTCATATAATAACTGCAAATTCATTTTCTTCAACAGTTATCTTCAGTCTCAAGAAAAAATGAAGCCAAAACTTTAAAAATCAGCCTAATTCTTAGACGAATCTGAAATCAAATTCAATACATCAAATGGTTAAAAGGAGAGCTCTCTGACGTAGTGGAGGGGGAAGATCTGAGCCTGTCCTCTCCTTAGGTTCCTCCTGAGGGCTGGTTGACTCTTGGTAGAGCTCTTTGAAGGGAACTCCTTGGTAGGGGTGCTTGAAAGAGAACCTAAAACAGCTTGAGTTTAAGTTCCATTTCTAAAGCCGGGATTTGATCAACCCATTCCCGTTTAAAAGCCTTTGACATCTATCTTCGCCAACAATTACGCAAACAACTTCTTAAACTTTTTTCAGGTCAAGTTCTGTCCTTCATGTTAACTGTATTCTTACTTTCCCAGGCCAACTCCCTAAAAACTCAAACTGTACCAAGTAGCTTTCCTGTGTCAGAAAACACTGTTCATACTACACTTTGAGCTTTTACACAAGCTGTTGTCTTTGTTCAGAATCCTCTTTCCCTTCTTGCCTACAATTAATTCCTGGTAATCATTTCTTGATGGCTTTCTACACTTCTCTGTAAAGCTTTCTCTGATACCATCTGATACCATGAGACCTTTGCTGTTTTCTGTGTTCTGCACAGGTCTGTGAAACCCTCCCAGACCAGGAACATATATTTGCATCTTTGTGTCTTCTCTTTTCTTCTATCAGCCACAACCATTATGCTCTCTGACACACTGAATTCATCCATTAAATATTTGCTGAATGAATAATAGATGAATCAAATATTCATACATTATAGGAAAGAAATAAAATAGGTAAATAGACTTGCTTGTATAAAGTGAATTTGACTTCTAGGCTTCCCAAGATAGTGTAAAAATGTTTTGAGAAATATACTTGAGTGCATATTACTTTCTTCTTTCTGACAATATTGGAACTTACAAAATACTATTTTTTTAGGGTACTGAAAGAAAGTTTTGCATCTTGGTGAATATGTTTATTGGAAGGATTGGAGAATAATAAAATTGCTTTTAGCTTAATAAGTTTTAAGGATTTGCAAGTCAACACATTTCTGAGGTGGAAAAATCCTTTTTTTTTTTTTTAAGGAGAGAGGGACAGTGAGAGAGACAGAGAAAGAGAGAAACAACTTTATTTAGTTTTTCACATGGCCTTAGTTGCTCCAACACTTAGTTGTGTACGTGGTGCTGGGGTTTGAACCTGGGTCCTCATGCTTGTCAGGCTAGCGCAGAAACCACTGAGCCACCGCTCCAGCCCCTGGAAAAATCCTTGAGTCATAACTTTTCTTTTTAAAGCGAGAGGAGAGAGAGAGAGAGGAAATCAATTTTTGAGTTTTTCACATGGCTTTTGTTGCATTGAGATTTAGTTGTGTACGTAGTGCTGGGGTTTGAACCTGTGTACTGGCGCATGCCAGACATGTGCCGTAACTGCAGAGCCACAGCTCCAGCCCTTGGGTCATTTCTTTATATCAGACTGTATGTAGGCTTCTCTTTTGAATGTCTTGTACACTTCAAGGGGCAATTTGTATAAAGACTCCTATTTTTTAAACAGGATAATTATTTGTTTCAACTAGTTCTTTTTTTCCCCTATAATCTCCTCCCCTACCTATTTTATTACTCTCACCTCATATTTATGATTACCTTAGATTATGTGTTGCTACACCTTTTTTGGGTCTAATACATGGGATTAACTACCTTTCACACAGGCCTGGGTTTAGCACTAGGCTCCACAAATGAGTGAAAACATTCAACCCTTGATTCTCTGGGTCAACCAGTTTTTAATGGAGTACACCACCATCTTCCTGCACAAAAAACATGAAACATTCTGTTATGGTGATTTATATGTCTCTTCGTCATTTTCTATAATAGTCATTTTCTTCCACATCTCCCCATATCATATCTAGATGTTGATCAGAGCATTTAACATGCCTAGAAGCTCTTGGTCATTTCTCATCTTCATATTAATTCAGTCGTCCAGCTTGAGCCTGATGAGATCTGGGCTCCCCTATGGTATTGGTAGTTTGTTGTTAGCCCTTGTCATCCACCATGTTTCAAATCCTGTGTCCTTTCACCATGTTTTTAATTGTTGAGACAGGGTCTAACTAAGTCACCTAAGGTGGCCTCAAATTTGATTCTTTGACCTCAACTCCTGAGTAGTTGGGATTATAGTTGTGTGCCACCATGCTGGACTAATATTCCTTAATGGCATAATTTTTTATATAATGTTGACTTGCCACCACAATTTTCCTTTATTTTCAAACCAAAGAAATGTACTTTTCTATTCCTAAGTGTGTACCTACGAGAGAATAATCCTAGCCCAGAAAAAGACCAGTCCACTAGATGATGTTGACACACGATCACTTCAAAAAGAAATAGTGCCTAAAAGATCTCCAATTCTGAACCTCTGCCCAGTACATAAAACTCCAAGAAAATTCCCCCTTAATCTTAGATTTTAATCCTATTCTTTAAGCTTTAAATTCCACCATAATCTCTTGTCTGGAGTACTAATCTTTACCACTTAAAGGGGACACTTTGCATTATTATTACTTGGCTGTAGAGGTTAATCCTAAACAGCAGGTTTGTGGTTGTTGGCCTTCTTAGAAGCTAAATTTTTGAAGGAGTTTTAACCACAAATATTTGGAGTTTTTTCTTTTTAAGTTCAATGACCTTATAGGAACCAAGCACAATAGATGATATCAAGCACTCATTTATTGTTTAAAAGGCAAACTCTTATAGGACAAAGTCCTGGAATCTTCAAGGTTTTCTGAAATATGCTGTGATTATGAATTGACTATATTGAAAATAATTTAAAATTTTACATTTCAAAAATTTTGTAAAAATCTGGTAACCCCCTGAAATGCCTTTCATCTTTCAACCTGTAATTAAAAATATGCTTACAGGGGTTGGGGATTTAGCTCAGTGGCAGAGCGCTTGCCTAGCATACACAAGGCCCCGAGTTTGATCCTCAGCCCTGAAAAAAAAATGCTTACATATTATTAATACTCCATTTATTTTATAAGCACAATACACAACTAGGTGCTATGGAGTTTAATCAATACGTAATGGTTTAGTGGCTGGTGTTAATGGTAGTGACAACTTCTGTCACTCTGATCTGAATCTAAATACCATTGTATTCCTTTAATACTTAAATTTCTCAATTATATATATTTCATGTCATAGAAAAATAATGATAGAAAAGAAAGAAAATAGGAATAGATCTTGAATTATAACTCTGGAAGAGACTCTATGAGTCCAACATCTCATTTGTAGTTAAGGAAAGCACTATCCAAAAATATCAAGCAATATGTGTCAGGCTATAGCTAGCTAACTGAAAAACAAATATTTCTAGAAAACATAATCAGGTCACGAGGCTCCCAATTTGTTTTTTTTTCTGTTGTATCTATTTTTGTATATGTTTATATGGGTCAAGTCATTTACTTGTAAACATTTTTATTTTAGTTTTGGTTATAGAAAAGTCTTATGGACTCCAACTTATCTCCTAGTCACTATAGGGCTACCTAGGTGACACTTGGGATGAGGTCTTAGATGACTTAACACCATGTGTATTTCAATTTTCATAGAAATGGTCTCAGCTTGGGCCAGATTTTTATGGGACAACACAGCAGGGAGTTTAGCTCTAGTAAGGTATCACTGAAGTCAAATCAACTGCAAATATTTAAAGCACACATTTTGATGAATTTTGATATATTTATATACCTGTGAAGCCATCATCACAATCAAGATAAAGAACACATCCATCATGACCGAAGTTTTCTCCTGCCCCTTGGGAATCCATTCCTTTTGCTTCATCATCTTGCTTTCTCTTCTGCCTCTATTTTCAGGTAAATACCATATTGCCTTCTGCATTACCTTAACTGGAATTTTCTAGAATTTCATATAAATTACTTTTTATTTAATATTATATTTATATTCAATATAATTCTAAACATAATATACAAAGAATAGGCATAAAAATGTGCATGAACAGAGAAGTCCCCAAATGCTTATCATATTACCTTAAAAACAATTATGGATTAATATATCATAAATTATTTAGACTGCTATTGGTGAATAAAGTTAAAAATTGACTTAAGATTTTGAATTTGAAGCACAAATGCTCCAAATATAAATTAAAATTTGTGATTAAGATCCTCTCCTTTAAATTTAAGAATTTTGCCTAATGAATATGAGTGATTAATAAATTTTATTTCCTCTCCCTTTGTTCCTTCTTCCTACTTCTTCCATCCCAGTCCTCATGCTCTTTCTCTATTTGAATTTAGACTGAGTTTGAAGGCTCAGCTGTAGAACTGAGCATCTTCTGTAGAGAATGTCTGTTGGTATGAGCCATCTACAGCGTCAGTTCCGCTTGTGGAGTGTCCCATATGAATAATGCCTTATATCTTATATATACAGTTACTTCATGTGTGAACGCACACCGACACACGTAAATCCCCAGAGAATGCATTTTTCGTCTCTCATTTTAAAGAGCAAAACGAGAGCAATTCACTTTTGACAATTCAGTAGAAAATCAATTTGGAAACAATGCCATTAATTTAAAGAGGATAATATAAATTATATGTTATGCTTCTTTATTAATACAAAAGTGATAGAGGAATATTTCTTGCTAATCTTTTTATACCTTTATCATTTTTCTCTGTACCTGAACTTTAAAACTATAATTATTAAACTCTGTTTTGATATTCAAATACATTGAAAGTAGGTATTTAAAGCTATCATAGCTTGACCACTCTTCTTTTGTACACCCTGGGAGGTTAAAGCTTTAAACACCCTGGTTGTCTTGAGGAACCATCAATGGGCCATTAAACAGCTCTATTATGCCATAAAGCTATATTCCTGGCAGCATTTGACCCATGTCATCATGTTCTTCCTTGCACGTCTTCTAAAATAACAGTCAGACAGCTTTATGTACCCGTGTGTAGCATGGTAATGTGATCTCAGGCAGGTTGTAGGGATCATGTTCAGCTCAGATACGTTGACCTGTTGTCAAACAATGGGTGATATGTCAGTCACAGAACTAGTTTCCAATTTGAGAACTTTGTTCTGAACCATGATACGCTTTGGCATATGTCTCTTTGGTGTAAATCTTCAGCTGAAATCACAATTTTGAGGAAAAGACCTGGATAAAAGTGTTTTTGAGTCCTGTCTGTTTTTCTTTTCTTAATAAGTACACCCCAGTCAACTGCCAGTCAAACTCATGGAATTCACCTCATGCATATCTTTGGTAATGCTTTACGGTCATTAGAGTCAAAGGAAATAGGTGACAAGTAGCATAAGAAAATGAGTACTAAAGAGAGCACAGTAGGCATATTGGATGTTGGAGGGTAGGAATGGAGAGAGAGGTCAAACAGGTTGTGTTGGGCAAAAGAATTTTGGTTTGATATGGACGATGAGATTCTAGAGAAGAGTAGAAACTTGACAAAAAGCATATTTTAGGAAGATGAATAAACAGTGGGCCCACTGGAAGCCTGAAGTAGGGGATGATTAGAGATAGATTATAATGTATTAACCTGTCACGAGATGAGAGCTATTGAGTTCACAACGAAGGTGGCACCTGGCAAAAGAGAAAGAGGCAAACTCAGGGAAAGTGCTATTTGATGAATCATTAGTATTTGGTTATGTTGTTAAGTGACTCAAGCCAGTCACAAGAACAATTATTATATTATTTCACTTATATGAACTGTCCAGAGCAAGTAAATTTATAGAGATAGAAAGAGGATTAATAGTTGCCTTGGGGAAGAGGGATTCAGGAGAACTGGGAGTGACTGCTTGTGGAACTGGGCTCCTGTTTGGGATGATGGTAATGTTCTAATATTAGATTGCAGGGATGGTTGCACAACTATGTGAATTTGGTAGAAAATATTGAGCTGTGCTTGAAATGGGTGAACTTTTATTTACCTGGGTGAAGTATATGGTATGAATTGTATAGCAATGAAGCTGCTTCAAAAATCTTAAAAAAGAAATTGAATTTGACATTTAATTGGGTAAAAGAAGGGATATTAGGGGCTGGAGTGGTGGCTCAGCAGTTATGGCACTTGCCTGGCATGTGTGAGTGCGAGAGTTCAAACCCTACCAACCATGTACACAACAAAGTGTCCAAGGAATGTAAGTCACATGGAAAACTACATAAAAATTGCTTCTCTCTCTTTCTCACGGTCCTCTCTTTCTTGAAAAGAAAATAAAAGAAAAGAAGTGATAGTAGGCAGAGTCCACAATTAGGTGGACTGCAATGCATATTTATAAGTCTCTTTCCTTAAATTATATTTTAATGAGAATAGATAATATTAATTTATATTTCCAAGTAGATGGGCACTGATGTCCAGAAAGTTATAAAAAGATGTTAATAATTAAGGAAAAAGAGATGTCATTGGGATTGGAGTTAGTGAAAAGAGTAATCACTGAATAGCAGGAATAGAGTCCCCCCTATACCCCTCCAAATAGCCTTGAGATGTATTAAGAAAAAAGGAATCAGGGATGGAGTTGTGGCTTAGCAAGTTATGGTGCTTGCCTGGCATGCACGCGTACACAAGTTTGTACCCTAACATTACATACACAACGGAGTTTCGGAGCACCAAAAGCCATATGAACAACTAAATAAAATTGGTTCTCTCTCTTCTCTCTCTCTCTCTCACTTGTTTCTCTCTCTCTCTCTCACTTGTTCCTCTCTCTTTAAAAAAAAAAGAAGGTAGGTATCAAATATACCCATGCTTTGCAATTATATTCCTGTGTCCATGGATATAGGGAGCTAGCTGGAACCAGGTCAGAAGTTTTTGGTAGCTACTTATCTAGCTGAGAGTAATCACAGGTAGTCTTAAAGGGCTTGACCCTGGGGCTGGAGCAGTGGCTCAGCGGTTTCGGCACTTGCCTGGCAAGCACGAGGACCAGGGTTCAAACCCCAGCACCATGTACACAACTGAGTGTTGGAGCAGCTAAGGCCATGTGAAACACTAAATAAAGTTGTTTAAAAAAAAAAAAGGGCTTGACCCTGCCTTACTGGAGAGGTGCTGGAGAAATACCATGGCAGGGTCTAACTATAATGGTACACACTTGTTTTATCTTTGCCAGGTATTGCTCTAAGACCCTTACATATTTTCATTTGATCATCTTAGGAATTCTGAGACAGGTGTTCTTACTATCTCCCATTTTATAGGCAAAGAATCTGAGAATGAAAGAAATTAAGTAACATGCTTTATGTAACAGAGCTGATAACTATTAGATCATAATTAAATCTTTAGCTTCTGACTTCAGAGTTTCCAGACTGCTAGCCCTTTGTTAAACTGCCTAATTGTGTGTGTCTAATACATCTATACACACATACAAATACACATATTTATATGCATGTGTATCCTTAATTATCTTGAGTTAAATAAATCAATGAAGATTTCCTAAAACTTTTCCAACAAGTGTCAAAAATGTGATGAGTTCCTGGGGCCCCTTTAAAGTCTGAATGTGAGAGACAATGAGATATCACACTTGTATCACTCTTGCATAATATTGGCATTTGCCCTTATGTTTGTTACTACAAAATTTGTTCTACTTACCGTGGCATGCCAAACTACTTCCATGTATGTCTTGGCCTTGGTCTACCTGTATGCTGAGTTCAATACTTTTGTTGGCATGAAGGGGGTATACAAAACATCATGGCAAAGATTTGGGCATCCTTAGCCTCTTATGTCTGGAGTTCTTATCTCACAAACCAACCTCCTAGATTGCCTTCCTAGATCCCTGATATCCCTAATTTCTGGGTAGACTAAATTCTTGATACACTAAGTACAGTAATGGGCTGCTATTACTGTAAGACTATTGAATCAGAATGTGCATATCAATAGGATTCCCAGGTAACATGTAGTCATGAACACATTTAAGTTTGAGAAGCACTGTTGTAAATAGTTTTTGCCTTTTATCCACTGACCTTTCTATGTGGTTCCTGATTTCAAATGTACTGTATAAACGTTGTTTCTGGCACCTGGAATCTATTAGTTTATAGGTAGATATCCATCTGGTTTTTCAAATACATCTCTGTTCAGATTTCTAACATTTGCACATTTGTCAAATTTTCATTTTATCTTGTTCTGTCTCTTCCATGATCTGGCCGGACACATGCCCTTAGAACTGAAGGAATGATAATAATTATATAATTTAACTTTATGGCATTTGCCAGCAAATGGATGGAACTTGAGACTGTCATGCTAAATGATGTACATTAGTCTCAAAAAGCCAAAGGCTGAATGTTCTCTGATATGTGGTAGATAACCCAAAATAAGGAAAAGATCAGAGAAATATACAAATGAGAAGGAAACAGAGAAAGGACGGATGAGATAGGGAAAATTCATCAGGTAAATCAGACTTAATTTTCCTATGTTCATATATGAATATATCATAGTGAATCACAGCAACATGTTCATCACAAGTCACTAAATTTAAAAAACCCTTGTAAATAATAGAAAGATCAGTAGAGCAGGGGGAAGAGAATGGATGGAAGGGGAAATACTAGGGATGGAATTTAGATGAATAATTTTCCATACTTTTATAATTATATCATTGATTATTCTATTGTCATGTATAGCTAGAGAGAATGGGCAGTGGGAGAAAGGGAGGGGAAGAGGCTGTACTGGGGACTGAACTGGAACTAGTTATACTACATACTTTTATAATTATGTCATTGTGCACTCTATTGTCATGTATAACTAAAAAGAACAGGGGTTGACATATATACATGATGGAGTTCTATTCTGCTATTAGAGAGAACCATATGCCTTTTGCAGCCAAACGGATGGACATGGAAAAAATTATGCCGAGTGAAATAACCCAAAATCAGAGACTTTGGGGCCAAATGTTTTTTCTCATATGTGGAAGCTAGTGTAAAACATAATATAGGATGATAGTCAGCTGAGTTTAAGTAATAAACTCACCATAGTTGAAAATTCATATAAGCTGGGGGAAGCAGGGAGGAGAAGGAGGGACAAGGGGAGTTATCAATACAAGGGGGAATTTCAACTCCCATTGGAAGCCTGGCTATACACAGGCAGGCAGAGAGACTCAGAAATGTCAACAATTATTATACATGTATATGTTCATTTCAAATTATAGTATGGTAGGATTACAGAGGAAACATGAGTTCAGGGAATGGATGAATGGGGGTAGATCCTAGTCTAGGATGGGCCTTAACTTACTATCTCACTATGTCAATATCCATGTATGCATGAATATGTAACAACAATTCCCTCCAATATGTAAGACTATGTTGAACTAATAATAATAAAAATGAACAAGAGAAGGAAGAAAAGGAAAGGGAAAGGGAAATATTGAGGACTGAATTTGAAAAAGCTATACTCTATGCTTTTATAATTATGTCATGGTATATTCTAAAGTCATTTATATATAAAAAAGGACCAATTAAAAAATTATCACAAGGGGTTGGAGTGGTGGCTCAGTGGTTATGGTGCTTGCCTGGCATGCATGAGGACGTGGGCTGGAACCTCAGCACCATGTACACAACCACGTGCTGGAACAACAAAAGTCATATGAAAAACTAAATAAAAGTTATAGGGTGCAACAAGGATGGCGCTGAGGAGTCCAGGGGAGGGTGGGCCAGGCTTGTGAGCACGCTAAGGCCTAAGCCAATCAAAGAACACCACCAGATTGACAGGCCTTTTGGTCCCATAAAAAACATAAAAACAAGTTGACCTTTACTGTTATAGGCTTCATGCATTTCCTGTTTTCACTGGGTTTCTGTATAAGCTTGAGTGTGACTGCTAATAAAGGAGTTCCTGCTTGATCTGATTTGCTGCGGTGTCTGGTTGTCTTCGGGGAAGGCTGGGGAACAGGCCACAGCGTGCTCACCTTTCCCGCTGTGGTTGGGGTCCCTCGTTCCCTGCTAGCGAGGGGCTGAGTACATCAACCCAACAAAAAGAAATTCTCTCTTTCTGTCTCACTGTCCCTCTCTCTTTAAAAAAATTCACAAAATGAAGATGTCACCAAAGGAACAAAATTGAATGCAGAAATTTATATGAATTATTCAGACCTAAGATTTTTAGATATTTTTTCATTATTGTAATACAGTAAACCACTGACAGATTATCCCCCATACCGTCCATTCTTGCCAAATTTGTAATAGCTGGGTTTTTCATGGAAAGGGAACTTGGTAATAGTTATTATTTATCATTACACTAGGCAAAATGTCGATCATTCACCACTGTTCAGTATATAATGATTAATGAATGTTTTTTGTTTGCTTTTCTTAAAAGTGAAGAAGGGGTCAGTTGACTGTTTTCCTCTTTTGTTACTTCTAGGATCCTGTGGTGTGTGGAATATTTATTCAACTTATGTATTAGTCATCCAGGGGAATTTCCTGTGTAATAACTTTTACATGTATAATTTCAAAGAAGAGCAGAGAGAAATGTTTATAGACATCCACCCACACCCCTTTCCCTGTAGTGTGCTTTGCAAGTGTTACCGAGTCTTCTTTGAAGATCTAACAACAGGTAGTGTCTAAAAAAAGAAAGCTTGAAAGCTTTTTTTTTTCCTTCTGGATAGGTTTACAAAAAAGTTTTACCTACTAAAATTAGAAACTGCATAAGGCCAGCTATTGAGAAAAATCATGATGCACATTAGTTTTAAAATTGTGAATTAAGAATTTGAAAATTGTCATAGAATTATGAAAAACAAGGAATGATTCATTCATGCTCTATGATATTGGTATATTGGCATAATTATTGCTATTCCATTCCTTTGGTTATTTTTCACAGGCCTGAACTGAAGAGTGTACACACAGCCTCTGTCAAATGATATCTGCATGTCTCATCATTAGGCATTTGGAAAGATTCTACTCACCACAAGGACAGCCTGTATGGGGAGCAGCAACACACAGAAGTAAACTTCCAGGAAAATTTGTGGTTCATTTTGTAACCTTTGGAAAGCAGCTTTATCCTAAGTTGATCTCCAAAGGCAAGTAGTGACAACGTGGAACACATGCTCAGCTTTCCAGGTGACTGACTTCAAGCTATTTCTTTTTTGTTTGTTTTCATGATATTCTAGGACTCCAAGGCTGTGTTATCACAACGTTAGCAAAGATCTGTAGTTCTTTGATTTCATTTCCAGTCCCGATTTGATTAAGGTTGTCTTCACCATCTCCAGTGATTTGTAGAGTAGAATTTATTGTTTGGTAATCCATATTGAATTTTGCAAACTGCTAGGCCTTTACTGCTGTCCAGAGAAATAACTTCTGATTATACTGTGTGGATTTGCCCCTGAGGCGAAAAATAATTTTAAGCTCCTTTTAGGGACAATATGAGGATTGGAATAATTTTAGAAATTATAGTAGAAGAGATTATAGAAGGAGCCAGGGGAAAGGGCAATCTAAGATTGAATCATTTTAACATTTCATAAAGTTAAGAATATCCTAGAATGAAAGGACTGGGAGGTTTTGCTTTCGGCAGTAGTAAGTGTCAAGGAGCTATATCATGACAGAAAACGTTTCTTGACACAATTCCTTTTACTATCGGTTTAGACCTTCTTGATGTATGCTCTGATCCTTATTTAAATATGCTTTTGTATCTTGTACTCCAACCTATGCAAATTCAGCACACTATTTGAGCCCCAGCACTATGTGTTATATTATTCTATGATTACATTCTCCTTTTATCTCTAGGTTAATTCTGAGTCAGTTCTCTGAGTACTCAAACTCTCACTTTTTTTTTTTTTGAGCTTGAAATCCACAAAGAATTGACCTAGTCCAAACCACTTATTTTACAGTTTTCTTTGAACAGAAGCTCCAGAGGATTACATAATCCATAGCCAACCTTCGCCCAAGGTCTGTATCACTGTTAATGCTCTTTTCACCACTAGCAATTAGATAAATACTTAGCAATTAGATAAATAATACTTTGTTTTTTGCATTATTTATTGATTTTTATTTTTTTATTTTTTTTTTTACTTTTGTTATTTTTGATTCCTTTTATTGTTGCATCCTCAATGATAGCAGAGATCATATTGTGTAACAAACAGGGAAGGACATTGACCACCAATGTTGCCTACATGTAGGGTTAGGGCATAATCAATGCCGTTATGCATAATCAGAATTCACCAATACACAAAAATATTTTAAAACCCTTGCCTACATTCTGAGCTACCACAAGGTCAGGTACAGTATGATTTCACATGAACTTGGCTCAAGTGGGCTTCAGGGGGAGAGAGATCCTTTCAGTGCAGAGAAAGAACCCCCCAGGCAGTCTCAGCAGGAGAGTCGGCTTCAGTACTCCGCATTGAAGGGGTATTCTGGCAACTGAGCCTGGTCAGCCAGGACACCCATCCTCCAGTTTCTATGGAAGCTCAGTATGGTGGCCATCTCCTTATCACTCAATTTGAAGTCAAAGACCTGGAAGTTCTCCACAATGCGTGCTGGTGTCACAGACTTGGGGATCACCACCACGTTCCTCTGGATATGGAACCAGATCAGAACCTGGGCTGAGGTTTTCTTGTGCTTTGCAGCAATCTCCTTAATCCTGGGGTCCTCCAGTAGGGAAGGGTCTTCTGGCTTGGCCCAAGGTCTATCTGGGGAGCCCAGGGGGCTGTAGGCTGTCACAGTGATGCCCTTGGAGTGGCAGTACTGGATCAGTTTGTCCTGGGTGAGGTACGGGTGACACTCGATCTGATTAGTCACTGGTTTATGTTTGAGTCCAGGCTTGTTCAAGAGCCGTTCAATCTGCAAGTGGTTGAAGTTGGAGACTCCAAGGGCTTTTATCAACCCCGCATCCACCAGCTCCTCCATCACCTCCCAGGCATCCAAGAATGTTGATTTACTGATGAGGTGGTTGCCTTTCTCATCTTTCGGAAATAAT
>PVKS010027193.1:0-27780 GCA_004027875.1 Aplodontia rufa | reverse complement strand
GGGGATTGAACCCAGGGCCTCATACATGCTAGGCAAGTGCTTTACTACTGAGCCACACCCAGCTCTCCAAATCTTGGCAAATCTTACATGGTTCCTTGACAAATGAAAACAAAGGAAAAAAAGGTGTTCTGCTGATCTTGGGCAGAGCGTCCTGTGCGTTTCCGCGAGATCTTGCTGGTTGATTGCTTTTCTCCGTTCTTTTAAGTCCTTGCTGATTCACCAGTTATTGTTTCTATCAGCGGCTGAGAGGGGTGTGGAAGTTTCTGACCTTAATCGCAGATCCGTCTCTCTGCTCGGGACCTGCAGTTTTGATTTGCACATTTTGGGGCTATGCTGTCGCATTGAGGCCAGTGGTGTCTTCTTGGAGGGTTGCCCCTTCTCTCATTGTGGAATTACCCTTGTGTCTCCTCTAGGGAAGGGGCCTGGTTTGGATGTCACTGCTCTGGGCTTCCGATTGACCTGTAAACGATCCTCACTCCCAGACCTTGACTTTGTTTCTCAGATTCCAGGCAGAGGTAGCGAGCACAGTGCCCACGGACAGGGGATCTGACCTGGCTCAGCTCCCAGGTTGTCCCAGGGCTCCTTCCAGGATGGACACTGGCCCTCTTTCCCCAGCGTGTAAGGGTGGTCTGAGCCCTGGGGTGTGTGGACCCTGCAGCCGTGGCTGCTTCCTTGAGACCTGGAGGGGAGAAGGAAGGAGGTGTGGTGCAGTTGCCTCTGGAGAGGTCCCGGGGTGCCTCTCAGGTCTCCCCTGTTTTCTTGAAGAGTGCCCCAGGGTTGCTCAGCCTCCCCGAGCCTCAGCTTGCATGTTCAATGAGGGAGATGACTTTTAAGGTCTGTTTTCTCTAAAAGACTTTGAATTCCAAGGAAGATGGGTAAAGAAAAAGAGATAATAGGAAAAACCTGTTTCACGAAGCTGATCCTCATTCCCAAGCATGCTGGAGTCTGCCAGACCCCAAACAGCTTCCCCAGCTCCCTGCCCCCTGGAGTTCCAGAGCTGTACGTATTTTCGGGGAAACATGGTCCACGTGTTTTCTGTTAATTTGTACTCAACTGGACAAATATTGTTTTCTCAGAGCTTCCTTGATGTCTTGGCAGGCTTTCCCGCTTTCTTCAGAAACTCTTTTTCAGCACGGGGTCAGTTTATCCTCCTCAGTGAACTCCCGTAACCCCTCGCCGCAGGGAAAGTCCTTGAATCTGTTTAAACTCTCAAACTTGCAAGGGTGGCCTAATCCACGCACTCTTTCCTCCTAGTCGTTACTCTGACTGATACCTTTCCCATCCAAACGAGGCTCACTACCTGCCCAGCCAACCCAGGCTGGGACAGATCTGCCCAGGGCAGGCTTCAGCCTGCTGCAGGGGCACACGCCATGTTGACCTGGTCTCTGGGTTAGGTTCCCTCTTCCCAGGTCTTGGGCTGGGCTGTTGCCCCTATCATCTTGCCTGGGAAAAGAGAGACACAGTAGGTCCATCCTGGAATAAGACCTGGGACAACCCGGGAGCTGAGCCAGGTCAGATGCCCCTGCCGAGAGTGACTGTGCTCCTTGCTGGCATTAGACAGTCCCAGCCACCTGGCAGGGGTGCCCCTGATCTTACCTGGTTTTCCACAGGTGCCTGGGTGCTGCTGTCCTTCTCCAGCGAATGGCCAGGTTCCTGTTACCTGAGGACTAACGGCTCGGCAAGAAAATTCCCTGTGGAATCAGACCTGGACCCTCCACATGACAGTTCTCAGACTCTCTTCAAATGACTACTTTCCCAGAGAGCTGGCTTGGCCCAGCAATGCCAGGGAAGGCTGTGTCCAGTTTCCTCTGCATTACTGACCTCCAGCCTCTGGGGAGGACATGGTCCTTTGAATCTCTCTCTTTGCTTCTGTTTTCCAAAGCACACAAGCTCCTCCTCCTATGCTGCTGCCGTGGTCTGGGTGTCTTCTTTTAACTCGTGTTGAGATTTTATTACCACTGTGACGTTATTGCACGCTGGGACCTTGAGTACGAGATCAGCACTGTGGCTCTTGCAGGGTGGTTTCTGCTGAAGGGGGGTGGCCTGGTCTCCTCTCTGCCATGACTGGGCACGAAGGTCCTGCCGGATGCCAGCACCTCGCTCTTGGACTTCCCAGACCAGAACCGGGAGCCACGCACTTCCATCACTACGAATCACCAGCCTCAATCACTCTGCTACAGCATCACAGATGGGCTCAGGCAGCCCCTAAGGGGGTGGCAGCAGTGAGTACGACCTTCTGTCCCCTCTCCTCTAGTGGGTGAAATTCCCTGGGCTCCATGCACACCTGGCTGGAGACACAGGCAAAGGCTTGCATTTGAGCAGCGCTTGCCAGAATCATCTGGAAAGCTCTTCAGACTCGGAGGATGAACCCTTCCCCACAGTGTCCAATTCTGTAGGTCTAGGACAGGGCCTTGGAATCCTCATTTCTAGAATGTTCCCAGGTGGAACCAATATGCTGCTGGCCTGGGAGTCGCTTGAGAAGCACAGTGTTTAAGCAAGGTAAGCAGCGCTTGGGAACAAGAGGAAGGCTTTTGGGTGATTGCCGAGCCTGCCCTTAAGATGCCCTGGAGCACGGGGCCTTGAAGGTCACAGCGAGGCTGGCTTCCCAGTGCTCTTCTGGTCCTTCACATTCAACAGCAGAAGAGGAAGAGAAGGACCATGTAACTGGCAGAGTCACCACCTCCGACTCAGCCTTGTCTAAGGCTCTCTGCCTCCCGGGGAGGCTCACCCACCCGGTGTCTGCTCAGCCAGGAATGCGAGGTGGTGAGACAGAGAGAAGAAGAGGCCAGAAATCCCAAAAGACTCCCAGAGAAGTAACTGGCAGGGCCTAGTCACCCCTTCCTTTCCGATGCCAAAGCCCCCCTTTAGGCTTCCAGGCTCGGTGCTGGCAGGTTCCTCCCCTCTCCTGCTGGGGACTCGATCCGCACTGGCATCCTCAGTAGGAGAGCCAGACTCTTCTATGAAGGGGCACATGGCCTTGCCACCATTTAGATGAGCACATCTTGCACGTGGGCAGAGGGCTGCTTACTAATAAGAGCTGCAGCTGCCATGAGCGTGAGGAGGCCAGCTTGCCCAGGCCCGAACTTTCTGCCTGAGCTCGTTCCTGTGAATCCCTGCGGAAGCTCCGCTGGCTCCACCGTGCTGGGCAGTATTGGAAAGGTCAGAGAGGGCGATGTCAGACACACCTGGTGGCGGCGCCTGATGGTACGTTCCTGGGGCCACCAGCCGCCTGGCTCTCTGAGGGGCCTTCTGTGGACGTGGCAGCAGCACAAAGTACTTATTTTGTTCTTTTTCTTTCCCTCCGCTCGCTGCTCCTCTTGAATACAGCATGCAGCTTGCTGGTGAGCTTTTCTTTCTTGCAAGACACGGTGAGGATGAGCGTTTTGATCTGGTCTCGCGCGGCCCTTCTCTGAGTGTGTGCACGTTAGACGTGGACGGCGGCAACTCCGGGCTCAGCAGCGCGAGCCTCGCAGACATTTCCGCATAATCGGAAGCTGTGATCTTCTGCCCTCAGGCAAAGATGTGTTGCGGGTCTGTTCCTCGGGCTTTAAACAAGCCTCTCTCTGATTCTCCAGGAAGCCAACAGCGGATTTCCATCCCCGAGCCTGTGCTGCCGTGGGCTGGGCCCTCCAGAAGCAAATGCGGAGACGGAGACGGCTGGGGTCAAGGTGCTCATTAGGGATCTCTGAGGAAGCGAAGAGGACGGGCGGGGGCCAGGGATCGTGGGAACTAACAGGAGGCAGGGACTCAGGGTCAGCACTGCCACGGAGGGTGCCACCCTCAGTCCGGATCAGGATGCGGGCCTGCCCTGCCCTGGGAACAGCTGCAAGCTGCGGGTTGCACGCGCTCCCCTCTGATGGCAGCTGGTGAGTCCTGGGAACCTCGCACCTCTGTCCCCCTCAGCACGATGTGGACGCTGTGTTTCGGGGCCAGCCACAGCTTGGCAGGACATGGCCTTTCCGGTTCCACTTTCTTTTTCCGTCAACAAGTGGAATTGGCGTGTTAAGCCAAGACTTGAGACTGAGTGTTCTTTGAAATAAAAAGGTTTATTGAATTGTTACAGATGCCAGGCAGAACAGGACCGGGTCCTGGGACATGTTCTGCAGCCACCATCGGCAGCTGGGAGCATGCCTGCAGGACACAGAGCCCACGGCAGGTTTATCGTGAAGCCTGGGGAAGGAAGGTGAAGGGCGCAGCCGGGAAGTGACCTGAAAGCCAGTTTCCTTGGGCATCTTCCCGCCAGCCTGGTCTCCTTGCTCTCCCTGGACTACCTGGGGCTCACGCCTGCTGCTGGGTGCTGCCCCAGGTCCCCCAGCCTGAGCCCTGGGCCCCAGATCTCATCAGTTCCTCCCAAGGATCTCAATGTTACTTTGCAGTGAGCCGTGTCCCCCGACCCCGTGGAAGTCACCCCCTCTGCTTCCTATCCCTAATGCTTCCCAGGATCCTTTATCCCCACTTCAAACACTACGCATTCTGCTGGTTTCTCTTTGTCTCTCTCACCCCGTGTAAGCCCCATGCAGGCAGATTTTTTCCATAGGTTTACTGTGTATTACTCGAAACTTAGAATTTTCACGGCCACATGATCCATTTCAGTAAATATTTGTTGAGTGAATGAAAACTGTCACTCTCTTCCTTCACGATTCTGGGTACCTGCATCTGTCAAACTTCTGCATCTTCACGTTGTTCCATGTGGACTTTCCCGGCTGTGCCTCGCTCTTCACAGACAGGCCGGGGTTGGTCCGCCTTTGGTTTCCCAGCGCAGCGCGGAGTCTGGCATGCAGTGAGTGTTCGAACACGCGTGGCCCTGGGAGAGCTGTCATCCAGAGGGAAGCCGCTCGCCTGAGCTCGATCCCACTCACCAAGCATCCACTGAGCGCTTGTCATGGGTGGGACACTGGTGGGGACACAAAGATCTGTAAGACAAACTTTGTGGCCTTGAGCATCCCAGGGGAGAGAGAAGACAGATAATTCTAAGTGGTGATCAGCACCCCAGCAGGGGTAGGTTGGGGCGGCGCAGGGGACAAACCACAGGACAGCAGGTGTAGCCCACTCCGCACCTGGTGGTGAAGGTTTTTTAGAGGCCACGCGGCCTGGGTGAGTCTCAGTGATCCACCGCCACATGGAGGTGGAGACGGGAATGAGAGGCTCTAGGTGCTGTGGGAATCTAGGCTGTGAGGCAGGAATGGAACAGAGATGCAGCTCGAGAGGCGGGTCCAGGCCAGGTCATGGTGGGGCTTTCACCTTCATAACCTTGAACTTGAACTTCATTCTGAATAAGTCAAGGAGGCTTTGAAGCTGGAAGGAGGACAGCAGCCTCAGGACGAGGGGTCACGGCCTGTGTTCTAGTCTTGGAAGATCCTTGCAGGAGGGGGAACTGCGGCAGGTGGTTTGGGATTGCCGTGCTGGCTCCCAGAAGAGTGAGCCCTTGATAATCAGAGCTTTCTGCCTGCTGGGAACGGAAAGCCACGTGCTTAGAGGTCTGAGGCCCTGGTGGGACATGGGAACTTCGGAGAGCATTTCCCAAAGAGTGAGCAGCAGCTTGCTGACCTCAGAATCGCCTAGGACCTGGTTAAATCTGAAGATCCTAGGCTCATCCTTAGCTCGGCTGAATCAGAGTATTTGGGGACAAGACTCAGAGATGTGCATTTTAAACATTCCTCATGGATTTTGAGACCCACAGCTGCAGTGCATAACACCTTGGGTAGAGTGGAATTGGTGACTCTGTTTCCTTCTAAACTTGTGGCTCTCACTGGCCATGGAAGAGCATTTGAAGAGCTAAGGTTAGATCCCTCTGAGGAGGAGGAAGCTAACAGGAGTGGGAGATATGGATGCAGTATATAGGTGCTCTAGGCGACCACCCTATTTATAAGGCCCTTCTTTTCTGTCTTACAAGCTAGTCACTCCTCTACCCTTGCTGACGCCTAGATTTTCCAGGTGATCACATTTTATATCAGTCAGTTTTCTGTTACTGCAACAAAATGCTTAAGACAATAAATTTATAAAGATAAAAGGTTTTAGCCCATGGTGTTCTTATTGCTTTTGGCTTTTGGGGAAAATAGCATGGTGGGAGCACATGGTAAAACAAACTGTCCACTTTATTTATGGTTGAGACATGAATGAGAGAGAGGGGGTCAGAGAGGGGAGAGTTCCCACAAATCTCTCCCACTTTTTTTTTAGAGAGAGAGAGACAGAAAGAGAGAATCAATTTATAGAAAGTGTCAGAGAGAATCAATTTTTATTTATTTTTCATCTGGTTTTTGTTATTCTGACACTTAGTTGTGTATGTAGTGCTGGGGCTTGAATCCAGGTCCTTGCAAATGCAAGGTAAGTGCTCCACCGCTGAGCCACCACTCCAGCACCCCCCAATCCCATTTGAGGGCACGCCCCCAATGATCGGAAGACCACCAGCCAGCCCCACCTCTGAAAGTTCCCCCTCCTCCCAACAGCACGGAGCTGGGAATTAAGCCCTTGACAGGTGTGCCTTTGGGGAGCATTTCAGACCCAAACTAGAGCAGGCTTCCAAAGAAAAGTGGCTGGTGGTTGACCTGTTGCGGTGCCCCGAGCTATTTCAGTCCCCCCGTGGAATGATATCAGCAGAGATGCACTGGGAGGCAGTTAGGCTAATTTTGCAGACGTGATTCAGAGCCTGGAACAGGAGGGGCAGAGGTGCTTCAGGTAGGGTGGTCTCAGAGCCCAAAGCAGCACACGTAACTAGTGCAGGGCTTGAGGGGGCACAGGGTACAGAGATGACCACTCCCACGGATCCTTTCCGCTTTCTAGTTGTTCTGGGCATGGGGTCAGCAGCACAACCTGCCCTCCACCTTTGCCTGCCGCGCATCCGCTGCTGGCCTGGAGGTCTCTGGCCTTGGGTGCTTTGTGGATCGCCCCTAAATTTTCTTGCCTCTCCCGCTTGCTGTGGATTTGAGCAATGAGCTCCCTTACATACACCTTATTACAACAACTTCAGACCTGGTATTCAATTTGTCAGCCCAGACGATACAGTCCCTGAACTTGTTTAGGAAACATTTTTACAAAAATTAAATTACACTGTTGCCATCTTCTTCCCAGTCTCGAGGGGAAATAAACCAACCTAGTTCAGCAGTCTCCGTGTGCGCATCTTCGGTTGCTCTGCTAGATGCCGGGTCGGGCTCCAGCTGGGGGACTGCACTCGTTCACTGAGAATTCATTGTTTATTTCATTTTATTTTCCTCTGTCTCCCTTATTGTATGGTAGACACTCTTCGGCCAGCGTTCCTGCAAGACTGGAGAATGCCTAATTTTGGTTTTGGAGTCACACCTGTTTTCTAGTAGTTGCTGTCCATTATTCTAATTCTCCGCCTATTGTGTGTGTTCTGAAAATGTAACCAAATCAATGTCTTTGTTCGAAACGAGACCCTGAGTGGCGTCTCACGAGCGAAACTCGCATTATCCACCCCAGCATAATGAAGACTCCCAGTGAATAACTCTTGATTATCGAACGCACGCGTCCCAGGCAGCCAGGCAGTGAGATAATTAGGAGCCACACGAAGGTTTCCGTATCGGAGCTTGCAGAGCCACCGTGCTGGTGATTGGGTGCGAGGACGAGGGTTTTTCAACAGTGCTCTATGGAGAGGGAGCGGGAACCATGCAGCTCCTGGAAAGGAATCAGAAAACACCCTTTCGGCAGAAAGAGAGCAGAGGAAGGAAGAGGGCAATCCCCTGGGAGGCCAGAAACCCTGCTTCCTAGCCCATAACCAGTGTGGTGGGGTGGCCCCTTCTAGAACCTTCTGTCTCTCCTTTTCTGCTTCTATGAAAGTGTCCCATTTGCCAATGTCATTTTTTTTTTAAAGAGAGGGACAGTGAGAGAGAGAGAGAATCAGTTTCATTTAGTTTTTCATGTGGCTTTTGTTGCTCTGAGTCTTGCTGTGTGCGTGGTGCTGGGGTTTGAACCCGCGTCCTCGCTCACGCCAGGCAAGCACTGTAACCGCTGAGCCACCGCTCCAGCCCCCGATTTGCCCATTTCAGATAAAAGAAAGCATCTGCAGAAACGTCCTGGCCTGGAGAGGATTGGGGCCTCCGCACCGTCCCACACAGGCTTGCGTTGGCGCGGCGTGGGTTAAATGCGGTATTTGAACTCAGCCGCGTGTCCTCCTGCTAAACAGCGACTGTCACTTTTCTTCAAGTGAAGTAAGAATCCTGTGAGGGAAACAACCTGCGGTCGTGCAGTGATGCTCAGCTGGGCTTCTCATCCGAACCGCAGAGGACAGAAGCTGCGCTGAGTGACGGTTTTTCTGCCGTTCCTGGAGTGGAGGGAATTTTGTGGGTTGCACATACTGGATGCCCTGGGGCATGGGGGATGAACTATCATGTGGAACTTGGGCTGAGAATCCGCAGGCTCTTCAGCTGAAGGAAGAGAGCGGCCTTGCAGTTCTGAGTGCGGGGGCCCACGGGCCAGGGCTTCGCGACAGTGCTGTAGATAGAATTCAGGGCCTTGCCCGTGTTAGGTAAGCTACACCCCAGCTCTGAAAGTCGACATTTTTCCTGAAATCATGGGGGAAGCGACCAAGTGCCCTGTGATGTACTCTGCTGTCCTTACGGGTTTGTCTCTGAGTGCATGTGACGTGTTCCCCAAAGCCCTGGGTGGACGTGCCGTGCTTGGGCGAGCTCTCGCTGGCTGGAAGATGGTGCTGTCCTTGGGTCTTTCTGCGTCTGTGTCCCCGCGCTCTAAACCCACTATCAGCACACTTTCTTCTGCACATGCAAGAAAGTCGCAGGTCAGAGGCCTTCCGTACTCTTGGGGCACTGTTATCCTATTAAACCAAGACCTAGAGTTCCTGGTGTGTGGTGTCCCAGGTCCTACTGTCAGCCCTGGCGGTGCTCAGCTTGGCTTCGTGACCCATGAAGTCTTCCTGTCTGAAGCTGCAGACACTGCATCAGGGCTAGAACCCAGGCTGTGTGACTCCTGATGCTGGGTGCTCTCTGCTCCACCTCTGAGATGCTCGGTAGGTTCACAGCTGGGAACAGGATTGTGAACCTGAGCACCAAGGGTGTGTGTGTGCGTGTGTGCGCGCGCAAATGATCATCCTAATTGATTTCTCTGAGTGAGGGCTAGAAGTTGAAAAAACCAAAAGTTAGTCTTGAACATGCATCCTGACTCTTCCCTCCTCCCCAACCCTCTGCAGTTCCTACCGTGGCAGACTGAATCGTTATTCACAATTATCCATCTCTGCTTATCCTGGCGTGATACACCCATGGGCTTTGCCAGTTGACTCCCATCAGAAGTCGCATGAGTTTGGCCACTTGACTTGCTTTGGCTCAGGGGAAGTTGGCAAACATTTCAACGTGTCAGTTCTGGGCTGAGGCCTTAAGAAGCCTGGGTGGTTCTGCTCCTCCCTCGTGCTGTGGTGACAGGAATTGAAAGTGTTCCTTCAACTTGCATCCCAGAAAGAGCACATACAGAGGAGATCTGAACCCAACTGTAGCCTGAGACAAAGGCTCTCTGGTTGAGTTCAGTCTGAATCAGACAATCCATTGCCAACCCCCAGAACCTTATGCAAGAGTAAATGTTTGTTACGTAGGCTACCGACTTTTGGCATGGTTTGTTACACAGCATTATTGAAACAATAGCTGACTGTTACAAACACGGTACCAAATTTGGTACAAATTTTGGGATAAAATTTCAGTGTCTTAGGAGGCTGAGGTAGGAGGATTGTGGGTTTGAGGTCAACCTCAGCAACTTAGTGAGACACAGAAAAAAAGGAAAGGATTGAGGGTATAGCTCGGTGATGAAGCTCTCCTGGGTGCAATTCCCAGGAACACGTTTTTAAAAGGTGATAAACGATTTTGAATTCTTCAGTGTTGACAGACATTTTGCTTATATAACTTAAGGAGAACGCTGTTGCCTTTCATAGGTTCAGCACAACGCTGGATCTTGGATTTCTGGAATACGCTTCTTGGTCACAGTGGAGAGGGTGTCAGGGCATTGCAGTCAGCATTTCCAGGGGTGCTTTTGTGCCCTAATGTAATGGTAATGGCTGGCGAGGGTGATCCTTGCCTCCACACATGGGGCAGACACTTATACTTGGGCTGAGAAAGGGTTCATCAGGTGCCTGAGCCTCCAAAATCCTCCGACGTGTTCTCCAGAACTTATTTCACCGGTTCCTTGGCTTCAAGCCATCGAGATGATCAACTTTCCTGAATTCTGAAACTCACCCTCCGGTTGCTGGCCAATCTCTCTCCTCTTTGTTTCGGTCGGGTTTCTAGAAACAGTTCCCGGGCGTGCTTCCTCCATGTTCTGCTTCAGAGGCGAGGTGTCCGCATAAGCTCATGTATGGCACAATGCGGGAAGCCTTAGAGGGCATGACTGGGTTCTGCGCGCCCTAACCTAAGCGGAGTGCTGATCCCTGGGATCAGCTGGGTGTGGCTGCAGGCGGTGGGGTGGCTGGAGGAGGTGGGTCCCTGGGGGCTGTCTGTGGGTTTATATGGTGTCCTCGGTGTGACTCTGCTTCCTGGTGCCAGCTTCCCGGCAGCTCTCCTCCACCACACCCTGTGCCCTGATGTTCTGCCTCACCTGGGGCCCTGAGGAGTGGAGGAATGGAGTCGGCACCTATGGACTGAGGCCTCTGACCGTGAGCCCCAAATAAACTTGTCCTTCTCTAGTGGTTCCCGTCAGGGCTTGGTCACAGGGGTGGAGAGGGACTAAGACCCTCCACTTCCTCACCCTCTGTTCACTCTCAGCCCCTTCGAGTGAGGCCTTGGTCGGTCCTTGTCCCTAGCGTGATTGTTGACTTGCGTTTCCCGTTCTGCGAGACGGATTGGCCACGTCTTCCTTTCTGAAAAACTTCCAGTGATTTTCAGCGTATTTGGGGTCACATCTCTGAGTTCCTGCTGGGAACTTGGGTCCTTTCTCCATAAAAAACGTACCTGTTGGCAAACTCGGAAGTTGAATGCTGTTTGGGGGAAGTGGTCGTGATCAGGAATCTCTGGATCTTCGGGACCACAATTGCCTGCCTTTATTTGCTCTCTTCCTTCCCCGTGGGCTCCCTCCTGCATGTGGCTTTCTTTCTGCTTTGTCAGGGCTCAGATCTTGTTTTCCCTTCTGTAAATTCCTCCTGTGTGACACCGTCCTCTCTTAAGTCCGAGGTGCCGAGAGCCTCAGATCTGCCTTCAAGCCCCCAAATAATAGTAGCTCCTCTGTTTGGTATCTCTTCATCCTGAGTGTCATCTGGGGTGGCTTTTCTGCTGCTGAGACAGTCAGCTTAAAAAGAGGAAGGGTTTACTTTGGCTCAGCATTTTGGAGGTTTCAGTCCTTGGCTGGCCGTCCGGCTTTGGGCCCCTGAAGTGGTATATCATGGCCGGGACTCATGGCCAGGGAAGCCCATTCCCCTCACAGCTGGGAAATGAGGAAGGAAGAGGAAGAGGCCGGGTCCCACAGTGCCCTTCAAGGGCACACCCGGACACAGAAGACCTGCACTGGGCCCCACCTAGTAACGGTCGCACCCCCCAACAGGGCCAGAGGTTGGGAGGTTCTGGGGGCCACTCCAGATCCAGCCCAGAGCACAGGGTTGCGTTCTTGTTCCCAGATTTCTTGCCTTCCTTTTCCTGGATTGGTCTCTGTTGGTTCTGAACACTCCCTAAGTGCACACTTGATACAAAATACCACCATTTTTGGCTTTGGTCCTAACTATTCCCTCCCCTGTTATTTCCCAGGCTAATTTTAATTCCTCCTTTGAGGATTCAACTAAGCAGTCCGGACCTCTTTGAGGAGGAAACCCGAGGGCCAGGACAGGCTGGGGCAGGGCCTTTCTCTGCTCTCCAGCGTCGGTGCGCCTGTCTCAAGATGGCCTGTCATGGGCTGCCGGGTGGTGGCGCGAGCAAGTGCACAGAGACTCCAGTTCCTGGGAGGTGGCGCTGACAGATGCCGCCTTTGCTGGGCAGTGAACCCCCGAGTGCGGCAGCCTGGGCTTCCCCCTCAGAACCTCGGCTGCCAGGGCAGTGAAACTGAGCCATTGGCTGCGCGGGTGCGGTGCCAGCACCCGCTTCTCCGTCGCATGGGCCAACACGCAACTCCTGTGTTTCCGAGCCACGTTTTGCATGAACTGCAGCCCAGAGCACTGGCAGCTGATGAGCTGTTTAACGCCATCCTCTCCTCATCTGAGCCCTGGGTCCCTGCCCCCTGTCCCAGTTGCCTTGGTCTCACTACCTGAGCAGAGAGGGCCTGTTGTGTTTTTGCTTGGTTGATGGCCACAAAGGCCACAGCCCGAATCTGAAAGCGGGCCCCTCAGAGACCTGGGTTTTGCTTTCTGGCTGATGTTATACATTCCCCCTTCCCCATTTTTTTTTTTTTTGGCAAAAATTTAAACAAAACACTTAAGCAGACAATCCTTTAAAAGGAAAACAGGATACTCATTAATTAAAGAATAATTAAGTTTCAAGTAGTCATGCAGGGTGATAAAAAGCCTTGGATCTTGATCTAACAATTATTTAGAAAGAAAGAGAACAACGTGGCTGGGCATTTTGGAAGCCAAAGGCTGCGTGTGGACAAGTGACAACTAGTTCACGGAAGAGAAAGCCCTGAGGTCCCGGCAGCCTGGGTGGCTCGGGGATGCTACGGGCACTGCGGGGCTGGCCTTCCTCCTCTGTGGCTTGAAGGAGGAGAAGCGGATGATCTCCCCGGTCCTTTCCAGCGCTAAGCTGCCGTGATGCATGGCGCTTTGAATTCGATTGATTCTTTCCCAGACTGCGTGTGTGCCGCTCAGCCCCCGCGCCCTCTGCGCACTTTCTGACAGTGATAAGTGGCAGAGTCATCCGGAAGGGAGTTCTCCGTCCTCAATTCGGGAGACATATCCAGCTCTATTACTCGGGGTAACTCAATTCAACTCACATTTGATTCAGTGCTGACTGAATAGTGCCGGAGGCCAAATTACCAAGGAGTCTCCTGGCTTCCCTTGTGAACCTCGGGAAGTCTGATGATTTTCCATCCTCTCTCCTTCAATCACCAAACCTTATTGATTGTCTACTAGAGCCTGGATGTTGAGCGTTACAGATGAATCAAACGGGGCTTCTGTCTTCTGAGGGCACACCAAGCGGCTGGCGTGAGTGCCGCCTGGCGATCTTCCTAACTCCCCGACTGGATAACCAGGTGACCTGGGTAAAGGTAGAGGTCTGTGCGGTGAAGCTGGGTTTCTTACTCTGCAAGAGTAAGGATGAGGGCTGCGTCGTCAGCCCTCTGCCTCTGTGGGTTCTGCGATGTGGATTCAACCAACCGCAGATCAAGAATACACGAGCAGAATTGCCTCTGTGCAGTATGGGAAGGGCTTTTCTCTGGCATTATTTCTTAAACAATCTAGAGTAACCGCTGCGTACACTGCAGCAGGTCACGAACAGCCCACGCGGACGGGAAGAGGTGCGTCGGTTATGTGAAAATGCTGAGCCATTTGAAATCAGGGACCAGAGCACCTGCATGTTTGATCTCCCCTGGGCACCTGGGCTAACTCCCCGCGGGGCCTGAGGATGGCTCTGTCTGCTTCTCGTGGCGTCTCAATACAGAGAGAGCAGCTCACGCTGGTGTTGAGCTGTGCTCATGTTATAAAACAAATCGCCCGTAACCAGCTTGAGGTTCATGCAAAAAGGGTTAGCGTTCACTGAATTTATGGGATGATGCGTTTGCAAGGGCTCGGAAATGAGTTGAGGTCCTGCAGATAGGAAAGGGGTGGAGAAGGTTCCAGACCGAAGGAGTGTAGGACAGAGTTGGTGACATGAGCATGAGGGATGATGAGGGTCCTGTGATGGTGTGGGATGGGCCCCTCCAGCATGCCCTGCAGGTAAGCCAGGAGGTACAGGGCACAGCCGGAACCTCAGCACTGCCAGTGCCACCAGAAGGACCCGTCAGTTGTAAGAGAAGACGCACCCCTCCTGCTGTGGTTTCAGTTGGTTTTTCCTTCTGCAGGAAATCTAAGGTTTGGAGGTGATGTGTCTGACAATATGCAGGGCTGGAGCGGTGGCTCAGTGGTTACGGAGCTTGCCCGGCACATGTGAGGACGTGGGGTTGAACCCAGCACCACATATACAACCAAGTGTTAGTGCCACAAAAGTCACAAGAAGAACTGAACAAAATTGTTTGTCTTTCTCTCTCTCACTGTCCCTCTCTCTTCATAAAAAAAAATATATAGAGAGAGATCATGCAAATCAGCTTGGAGCTCAAAGAAGTCTGTGCTGAGGTTAAATTTGGGGAGTCATAAGCAATTACTCATTTAGCCATATTTATAGGGCAGTTATTATTCCCTAAGAGATACTGGGAATAGATGAGCTTATAAGACAGAGTACCCACTCCCTGCAATTTACCTCCTAGGAACTTAGACAGCAAAAAAGTAGGTGCACGAAGTTACTTCTGAATATCGTAGTCTGTTTTGTAACAAAACAACCGTGGTTGGGTACTTTATTAAACAAAGAGGTTTATTTGGTTCACAATCCTGATGGCTGGAAGCTCTGAACCGCAAGGTGCTGGTACTGCAAGGAAGTTCTGGCTGGCTGAGTGGGGAAGGGGTTAGAGCAATTAGGGAAGCCAGAAGGATCCAGGAGAGGTGGCCGCCTGCTCTCATGCGACTTCCTGGGGCAGTACGGGTGCACACCAGCAAGAAGCATTCGTCCTCTTCAGGAGGTCCTTGTCTTCGAGTTTCCACCGCTGCTCATCTTTGCCTCCAGCGAAGCAGCTGCTCCCACGCCGGCCTTTGGGGGCCAACCATGTCCAAACTGTAGGACTGAATTTGGGTTCAAGAAGCATAGGAGGTTTCTGGGCCCTTAGAGCAGGGGGTGGTATCTGAGGACAGCTTTGGGTGGGGCGTTGCAGAGGGTGGAACTCAAGGCCAGAAGAGCTTTGGGATGCATAACTGATCAAAGCTCTTCACCGCCCCTGGTCAGGAGTGGACGGCCCATCAGATGCTGGGAGGCCTCCAAGATGCATCCCAGGTACCCAGGGACGCCCAGCAGGCAGCTGGGACCCCAAGGCAGGAAACTGGGAATCAGGGTTGTGGGAGAGGTAGGGGATCGAGAGTCACAGATCCAAATGCAGGTGAGGTCACAGAGCACGGGGATGTATTCACTCTCGTGTGTGGAGCAGAAAGAAGAGGGACCGAAGCAGAGAGCTCTGGGGAGAGTGAAGAATGCCCACAGGAGAGCAGCAGCAAGCAATCTGAGACACAGGGGGGAGAGTGAGCGGGACGGCCACGCGGAAGGAGCCCTAGGGAGGACAAGGCAGAGGTCAAGTGCAGGGTGGGAGGGGACGAGCCGCTAGAAGGGTTCAGGAATGATAATGATGGACAGGAAGCCGATTGCAGGTGGTGCACGCGAGCACCAGAGATAAGAACATGGATGCAGCCACTGAGGCCACTGTCCTGAAATGTTTGCGGTGAAATAAAGACGGATTGGGTAATAATAAGAGAAGGAGGGAGGCTTGTGGGTTTTTGGTTTTTTTTGTTTTCAAGAATTTGTTCTTTCCCTGAGAATGGGTTCTGGGCCAAATCCGGCCTCAGTGCTGAGCCTGCAATTTCCTTGGCATTTCAGAATCTTGCCGTGCTGAGGCTGAGATAGCTGCTCTCTGCTTGGCCCCCACATCCTTCCTTTTGGCTCAAGTAAAGAGTAAACAAATCAACTGGGCAGCAAGCCTGGTGCTTGATCCAGAATATTCTTCAAGCTTTAAACCATATTTACTCTAATCCAACTGGTGGGTTCCAATTTGCAGAGCAGCTATTTCCTCCAAAAGCCTTGCGCATAGTAGGTGCACTATAAATAGTTGTGGTTGATTGAATGGGTTTAATATGCAAAGAACTTCGAGGCTCCCATAAAGAGCCAGCTGTGCCTCATGCGACTCGGGGTGGGCCCGGGTACTCAGAGCGGACAGCAGGTCATACACGAGGGTCCGGGGTGTCCCTCTGGAGGTCCCCACTTGAGGGTCCATAGAGCACGGACCGTTCTGTTCTTCTCCAGCATGAGAAATTTCCTTTGCCAGCGTCTCACCCTTCTAACTGCATTTAAAAACAGATGATGCTTTAAGAAGTCAAATCGTATCAAGGAGCAGGGGCCGGGGAAGCGGAAAGGCAGCGTGGCCAGGGAGCGCCTCCTCTGAGGTTCCCCACGTCAAAGCTGTGTTCCTGGTTATTGCTTTACAGTCTTTCAAATCGTGTTACATTATATCTCGCCGCTCCGGAATACGAAGTGAGCCCCAGACTGTCGGATGACGGGCAAACACCAGGGCTGCCTGACACTATGAATTATCCTTGAGTGGTTTGGCATAAAGTAATCACACACTCTTTAGGGAGAGGGGAAAGAAGGAGAAAGGGCAGAGACAGACATTTCACTTGTGACCACGGAGCCCTGGGCTCGGGCTCGGGGACCGCCAGCCTGGCGCCCCAGCATTCTCTGTGGCCACCCTGAGCGCACCCGAATCTGAACAGAAGAGCGTCCTCTTCATCCTCTCCGATTAGGAGAGCTGCTGTTCTGCACTCCGAGAGGGAATGAGGGACAGGTGGAAATGACCGCCCGATTCACCCCTGGAAGGCTGTGTCTCAAAAGCCTCGTAGCTGCCTGGTTCACTGGTCCCGTCCTGCTGTCACAGGAGAGTGGCGCTGTCTCCGAGGAAGTGTGATTCATGGTTTGGAGGACGTTCCACCAACTCTTGGTCGTGTGTGCGTGTGTGCGTGCACGCAAGCCCTGCTTTATCCGCTAGGCAAAGGCGTTCTATTTTTACCTTTGCTTTTTACAGTCCAGATTCGCATCTCTATCCAAAACTGCAAATCATGAGCAACTGTTGAAGGCGGGGCCTGGGGGAAACGTGGCGGGGAGAAGTCAAGGCACAGCCGGGGCTGGTCCTGTCCCAGAGGCCTGCTCCTCACACTTGGGTGGGTCGAGGGAGCCTGGCCTTGTGGCCAAGGCAGACCCGGAGGGGCATTTCCAAGGCAGATTGAGGCCAATTAATCAGAATTTTTATTAAGCACTGCTGAAGTTGGAGCCAAGCATCCCAATGAGGCCGGAGCCTGGGGACAGTGGCAAGGTTGTCTTGGAGGAGTGACCAGAATCAGGAACGGCACTCGCAGGAAGCACTGCAGTGTTGATGTTCGCTCTTCTGTACCTTCACGTGTGGGTGGGGCTCACAGATAGGCAGAAAGCCAGGAACAGCCTCGCTCACTCGCCTCCCTCGGCAGCTGACTGACTTCCTGTCTCACCTTCCGAGGTGCATCTCCTCTCTGCCCCGTCCTTCCCCCATGCTCTGCCTCTTGTTTCCTTAAGATGTGTCCTTTGTGACATTCCACAGCCACCTGTCACTTGCGAGGACTTCTCTGAATTTTCAGTTCCCTGAACTCTCCATCTCTGCTGGGCTCCTTTTGGGAATAGCTCTTGACTTCATTTTCTCTTGCAGTATTATTATTATTTTTTTAAGTTTCAGCCCACTCCCAAGTCTCCTGGGGCACCCTTCGAGGTCCTGGAGCCAATTTTCTCAGTGAACTTTTAAGTAGAAACCTGAAACTAGGAACACCCAAGGGTGTGGGTTAGCCTTAATCAAATGAGCCTCCAGTTTGGGGAGCATGAGTTGTGGGGTGTGCTTACCCACAGAGCTCTAGTGCCCCATTCTACCGAGCACATGCTGGGGCAGAGGGCAGCGGAGGGGATGTGTGGGAACTGAGAGAACCCAGCCTGCAGGCTGTGGGGTTTTACCTGGGGAACTTCTCTTCCCTCTCTGCACTACCTGGTCTACCCCATGGAGCACCATGTCCGGGTGGCTCATTCAGTCCCATGGATAAGGCAATGAAGACCCCAGGGAATCTGCCTCTCAGCACCTTTCCCCGGAGTGCTGGCCCTGCCCACCTCCTTCAGCTGACTATCCTTGGGCTACTGGAGCTTCTTCCAGATGCACCAGACCCAAAACAGACTGAGAGTTTATATTCTCCTGAGGCTTTCTGTGGTCAACATTGAGAAAAATAATAAATTATGGAATAAGCTGTGCTCCAGGTAATGAGTTTCAAATTGCTGCTGTAACAAGTCACCACGAATTTGGTGGCTTCAGACAATACAAGAGCAATTTCTTGTCCTCATCTTCTGCCTTAGGTCAGGTTGTCCCCAATTGATTTGGAGACACGGAAGTGGTGGACTAAGGTGCGCACCAGGAGTAATTGACTAGAAGCGGGCCAGAGAAAGGGAAGAAGCCAAGCAGGGGTCTAACTTTGGGTGCCCCAACACCAGCCTTATCTCATGGGTGAACCCTGGTGACACAGGCAGAATAAGGGATTTCCACAGATGTTAGACCCTCCTCTCTAGAAACTGTAACTCCTGCCTCATCAGAAAATTGGGTCTTTGCCAATGTGATTGAAGATCTTGAGATGACCTTGGATTGTCTGGGTGGGTCCTAGGTGCAGTCATGGTTCATATGAGAGAGGCAGAGAGAGAGTGGACACACACAGAGGAACAGGTACTGCAAAGGCAGAGACAGGGATGGCAACTGTGAGAGAGCAGCCCTCTTCCTCCGGAGCATCAACCAAGTGACGTGGGGACACTGGGGACTTCTGGCCTCTAGAACTGTGACAGAACGAATTTCTTTTGTTTTTGGTGTTGACTTCATGGTGCAGGACACTGATCCTCACCCACCTTGGCTCTGTTTGCCAGGCTGCAGCCCACCCATACTCGCTCAGGGCGGGCACTGCACGTATGTGACACCTGACTCTTCGGAACTGGGGGAGGCCAGTTGTAGGCTTTGGAAGCACAGAAACTCCACCCAAGGGCGTTTGCCATTTCTGCCTGGTTTCAGATGCTCTTGTTCTACTAAGTCGAGTGACAGCGGATGTCCTGGGATCACAGCTACCCAAGGGCGCTAGGCAGAGAGTGAGTCTGCGTCGCACCGTGGCTTCTTGTCTTAGCTACGGGAGACCCACGCAATGAGCATGGGAAACACGGGTGTCGGCCACCAGACAGTCATTGGCCAAGTAAAAAGCAAATTTGTTATTTAATTGAAGAACCTGTTTAGAGAATCGACAAAGCTGAGTCTTTTTCCTCTTCAACGTTGGGACTCCGTGCTCCTACTCTTGGGCCTACACTGGCTCTCGAAGTCTCCGTGATGGAGAAGTTAAGAGGGCCAGGCTCAGCCCATGGCTCCGAGGTGAGCGTGCAGCTGTTCGGTGTTCACTTCGCGTTCCGCTAAATAAATCTGGTTGACAATGCACCCAGTCTAATGATCAGATTTGTTCTTAAGCAAATAGGCTCCAAGCAAGAAATAAATATGCCTTTTGCAATTGCCCTTCTTCTGAATGTGTGATGGCATTCTGGTGAAGTTGCTCTAAACTCCTTTCAGGTGGGGGTAGGGAGAAGAGCCCGACCTTGGGGTAAATGCTTCCAGGTTGACCAGGCAAGTTGGGGTGGTCGCCTACCGAGAGCCTGGCCCCTCGGGGTAAGGAACTAGGCCTAACTCACCTTGCTCTCTCGGGGCTGAGTGCACGAGCTGGCACGTGGAGAGTTCTCCACAAGCATTCGGCTTCTGACGCGGGTTCAGTTCAGGTCAAGGAACACAGCAGCCCAAAGAGGTGTCATCTAGGTGGAGAGTGGTGTAGGGTTAGGCAATAAATTCTACCTCTGGCTACTAGTAGGTTTGCATAAATTAGACTTGCAAATAAGCGCAACCCCGCTCTGTGAGTTAGCGCTTTGTTTATTTAGGTCTCAGTGAAAGGAGCCCTGGCATTTCTGGTCTTGTCAAACTTTTCAGCAGTATCCAATTTTCTAGGTCCGATATCGTCTGGATTGCTTGAGAGCCAAAGTCGGCCTGGAGGGCAGGGAGACTTAAAGGATTCTTTATTCTCTCTGTCACTGAGCCCAGGATTCCTATCACACAGCCCGCTCCTTCCTTCCGTGGTGATTGTGCACGTCTAGCAACGATACTCTCCATCCTGTCTGGCTCCACTCACCGAACTCAGCTCTCACCTTGAGGACACTGGCTTTGGTGCCCAGTCTGTCCAGAACATTCCAGCTTGTCTTTCTGGGTCCTCAGTCTGGGCTCTCCTGTGTGCCTAGCCCACCCTCTTCCAACTCCCGTCTTCTGCTGGGTCCGATCCCCCCAAGCACCTGACTCAGTGACTCACCATGTGGAATCCTCACTCCTGGCTCTTACCCTGATGCTCCCGGCTTGACCAGATTGATGGGTGCAGAATACCAGCTCTCTGCTCCCCAGAACCCGAGCTCTGGAAGCCAGTTAGCCAGGGAAAGGGGTTTGAACCGCTCTACTAATGACTCCCATGGGAGAGGAGCAGAATCCCTCTTCTGCTTACTCCCTCCTCTTCCCCAGGCCCACTCACATCTGTCCTCTTCTGTGTTCCCACGCCCACACACATGCCTGTCCTGACCGGGCTGAGACCCAGAGCACTTACTCCATCCCATCTTCCCACCCAAGGACGCGCTCTCAATTATTCTCTGGGCAGCCTTGAACCTCAGAAGGGTGCTCCAGGTGGCCTCCCTTGTCACCGCTTGATCCACCGTCACACCTCTCCCCCTTGGCTAGTGGCCTTCCTATGCCTGATGTCCACTGTCCACTTTCCTGGACTCAATGTACTGGTCAGAACTTCTAGAAACCCCGGAAAGAGAACTGGGGACATTCTTTACTCTTGACAGCTCCAGTCCTCTGAGCAGACCCTATTCCATTGAGAAGCCGGGGATTTCTGCGGATTTCACAGGCCTGAGGCTGAGCTTAGTCACCCGCCTACTGGACTCTCCAATTCCATGGAAAATTTATGGCACCAAAAGCTTGTGGATAATGGTGAGAAATTGACAAGCTCTTTGGCTCTGAGCCGTGCCTGGTATGTTGACCTTCTCCTATTCAGGGTAGGTACCTTCCCTGGGCGGGGGTGGATGATTCTTAAATTTCTCATTGCTCTGCCTTGCTCAGGGAACCTGCTGTACCTTACCAATGAGTCCCGAGATATGACTTCCAGTTTGTTCATTTGTTTCAACAGTACGGAATTTTAAGAAATCCAGACAGCCAAATCCAAGAACACAGAAGAAAGCAGTTGAGTCCCACATGGGTTGTGACACAGAAGCCCATTCAGAAGTATATTTAAAGCCTCAGACGCTTTTGATTTTTTAACACTTCACCGAAATGACTTTATGCCCCCATGTCTCTCTGTTCTCCAGCTGTTGTCTTCAGATACACGAGTCAGGACTTACAATGCAACACAACTATGCTTTAAACAGATTGGCCACGTTCATTACCGCTAATCTGTATTATACTTTACGATTCCAAAGCCCTTCTTTGCGCTGTACCATAGTTCATTAAAATGCGTGGAGTGCTTTGAAGCGGTCGATGGGAGCTTCTGCATTTGTTTCAGAGCTGCAGTCTGTTCCAAGGATTTTGGAAACTTTGATCTGGGTTATGAGACATATAAAACATGGGGCCTCATTACTTAGACTGGAGCAGTGCTACTCAAACGTGGGCGCGCTTCGGAATCTTCCTAGAAACGGGGAAGTTTGTTCAAATCCTAATCCCCAACCCTGGAACCACGCCCACTGCAGTTTCTGATCCTGTGAGTCTGGGATTGGCCTCAGGATGTGCATTTCTGAAAGGTTCCCGGGCGCAGTGAGTGCTGCTGGTCCAGGGACCACGCTTTGAGAATGGCTGAGCTGAAGCATCAGCCCTTGACCCTGGCTGGATGAGCAGAATGCACACTGGACTCAAACTACACATGGCACAAGGGAGCTCATGCAGAGAGGGCAACAGCAGATGGGGTCGTAGCTGTGACAACTTGGGAACACTGAAGAGTCAACAGCAGGAGAACACATAAATCGATTTGTCGAAGAAAGGGTGTGTTCACACAGCGGATCACCCCAGGAAAGTGAAAAACGGATGAACTGGAGCTACCGGCACCAGCGTGGGTGATCTTACAGGTCCAAGCTTGAATGATAAAGGGAAGTTGCATAGGGATGACTGTGTCATATCCTGTAAGTTTCAAGGATAAGCCAGATGATGCTGTGTATCACTAATGCATGTGTAGGAAGAGTGTGAAGACCATGGAGACACCTGTGAGAAAAGTGAGCCCCAGGAGAGAGCGTTAACGCTGCGAGCCCGAGTTGCTGCGGAGGGGGTGTGGTGCTGCCGCCGGATGGCGCTGCAGGCGGAGCTCCAAATTTGTGCGGATGGCTGTTGCGGTTTGGACATGAGCTGTCCCGCAGAAGCTCCTGATAATGCAGGAACATTCAGAGATAAAGTGATTGGATTATGAGGGCTGTAACCCAATCAGTCCATCCCAGGTTGAACAGACTGACTGGGGGGTGACTGTAGGCAGGTGGAGCGTGGCTGGAGGAGGTGGGCACTGGGGTGTGCCCTGGAGGGGTGTTTCTCCCCTGCAGCCCCTTCCCCACTTCCGCCCATCCCTGCCTGCCAACCCTGGGTCCGCCCCCATGGTGTTCTGCCTCACTTGGGCTCAGAGCAATGGAGTCGGCCAACCATGAACAAAGATCTCTGAAATCATGGGCCCCAAATAAACTTCTCCTCTAAGTTGTTCTTGTCAGGTATTTTAGGTGACAATGTTAACTAAAATAAACGCCATGTTTCTTAAGCTAGGCGAGGCTCCCACGTATGTGCCACATCATTCTTTCAGTCCTGCTCATGGAGCAACGAAGGTCCACCTCTCCACGTTCTGTCCCCTTGGAGCTGCTCGTTTTCCTACCTGCGATTCGTATGCCGTCTTATCTGTGCATCCTGATGAAATATACCCCATTCAAATGTTCACAAATGCATCTCAACAAAAAAAAATTCCAATTAAAAATGGACAAGTGATCTGAGCAAGACATTTCTTGAAAGGAGTCGTACAAATGACCAGCAAGTATATTCAAAAAAAGGTTCTCCTTCACTAATTGGCAGGTAAATGCAAATCAAAGCCACAACAAGGGATCATCTCACCCTAGTTCTAATAGCTGTCATCAAAGGACAGAAAATAGAGAACGCTGGCAAGGGTGCAGAGAAGGAGAGCTGCCCCTGGCACCGTGGCTGGGCATGCAAATGGGTAGTGCCCTGGCCGAAAGCACCGTGGACTAGCGGGTGCCATCCACAGGAAACGAGCCGGAGCCCGTTACATCAAGGAGACACCTGCGTGGTTGTCACAGCAGTGTTCACAGTGCCATTCTTTGACCCCATATGGTAGTACCTCGATCCTCCATTGTAACTACCAGGCTTGCTAATGGATGCTTTTGGAGGTAAATCAGGGTTCTTTTTTTGAAATGGTGAATAACAAGGCTTTGTTGTAACAAGAAAGTCCTGCAGGCTCTGAATGTGTCCTCAGAGAGGACCCTAGCTGGAATGCAAATATCAGCTGCGGGATGGAAGCTGGAGACACTGTTGCCTGAGGCAACTTGCCCTGTCAATCACCTTTGGTGACAGTCAGTCCCCGAATGCATATGAAAGCCGGAAGCCTTGGACTGGTAGTTTCATAGTTTCCTTGTTTCTAAGAAGTTGACAAAAACCACTCTGCAAAAGTCTTTGAACTTGCTCTGCCAATATATGGAACACTTCCAGAATGGCTTACTTCTCCTATCAGTTTGGGACACTGCCAGCCTTCTTTGAGGGAGAGCAGGCCTGCTTCTGCAGCCACCTGGATGGGGGTGCTGCCTTTAGGAAGAGCCGGCGTGTGAAGTGGCTGGGTGTTTGGAACACTGGTGGCAGGGACTGGAAAGCTGCAGGCCTGTGTCATATGGTGGCCCAAAGTGGACACCCAGGTGAATCTGGAGGGTACCCTGCTGGCTGGAGGAAACTAGGCACAGAAAGATGAATACTGGGTGTTACAAGAAGGGTCCAGAACAATTGACTTCACAGAGGCAGGGACTGAGTTTCTCTCCTGATGGGAGCGGAAGTATATTATATGGGGGAAAGAGGGTGAACACAGACACCGGTGGCCAAAGGGGACAGCAATGATAAAATGGCAGACTGTTCACCTATCTTCTCTTCCGGAGAAGAGAGCTTTCCTGGGACATACTCCCCATGCCCTGTTGGCGTTTAAGTGACTGATTCTTGATAACGAATTATAAGCAAAGTGCCACTTACAGACTAGCAAGGTTAAAGGTGGCCCATCAACTGGTTGGATTGCGAGGCCTCTGGGGCCTGAGAGGATGGGTTGAGCCACCAGCTAGAAGGAGCCTGGACCACTGAATGGCCTGGTGGATGTCTTCTGATCCACCAGGAACACCTGAATTTGCCTGTTCCTTGCATATGAAATGCATTTCTTTTGTGCTAAGCCACTGATAACTTAAGAGCATATGTTATAGCCGCCAGCATTGCCATAAACGATCTACTCACGTAGAGAATCCTGTCTCCAATAGGATGCTCAGTGCCTGCTGTACACGGGCTAATAGATCTCAGTTATGTCTGGGACTGAAACTGAAGAAAGGAAGAGAGCGATTATTCTATGAGGTGTCTGTCCTGGGACTCATGCTGGACCCTTTACTTGGGTGCTGGGTTGGTTGTCTTTTCAAGGGGAAGTCAGTCCGGCTGGGGGCTGTGTGACGTTATCCACCCCTTCCCACTGTCCTACTTTGGAGTGAACCGGCAGAGCTTGTGTCTTGCTTTAGTGAGCTCTTAAGTTTTGCTGGAAGGAATAAGAAAACACATTTCATTTCCACTGGTCATGCTGTGATGACAGATAATTAGAAACTTTAATCAATCTTGTTTTGTCAGCATGACTTTCATACCAAAAAGAGACTGTGTGCTTTAAAAGCCACAAATAAATACAAAATTTAAGACTATGAAGCATCGATAATGAATGATAATAATGCTAAGTAATGATATCACACAGCCCTTTCACTGCACCTCTTGCGTGCGCTGAATTCTGTTCCTGCACAGCTCTCTGGTTTCCATTTGCACATAATTTTCATTTATTTTTTTGCCCTTCCTATCTTACAAATCATGACTCCAACTTGCACGGATATAGATGGAAGAGGGATTTTATAGTATAACCCAGTCCTTCCCAGGCCTCTTAATCCATTCCAGCATTTACCATGTTCAGAGCAGGCCTTTGAGCCAGCAGATGCTAAATTCAGTTTCTGACTTGATCATTTCCAGCTTGGTGATCTTCAGCAGGCTGCCCCCTCTCTTCCAGTGAAACATCTGTCACTACTGTAAACTGCGATGTGGTCACCACGCTCCCCGGACCATCAAGGTAGTCAAGGGGGTCACACGTGGAGTAGCCTGCGTGCTAACACGGTGCTGGCATATGCCGTTGAAAGAGCTGTCTTTTCTGCCCCGCTGTCCATGGAAGAGATTCTTCTCTCCCCCAGGAACCAGATCCTCTAGCTTGGAGATGAGCATTTATCAAGAACTTGTAAGCCGTGCGACACTTGTGCATATATCCGGGTCCTTATGCCCAGCGTGCGATGGAGGTGTTTTTTGGACGTAGCAAAACGGGAACATGTCTGCACACCTTCTCCATCCTCTCTCTTGGAGTATTGGCCTTGCCCGTACTGAAGAGGAGTTGAACCCCTCTCCTTTGGAGAACATAAGGCGCTGAGGTCAAGGAATCCCTGGTCAAGGAAGACTCCACTGAGGCTGCCCTTGAATGCTCTGCCCAGAGCAACTGAAGACTTGCATGGCTGCCTTGCCATGCACACCCTCCTGGGCTTGCTTCTGTGTTCTTATTCATGGTGATTCCTGTGCCTGCTGCTTCTCTCTCTTCCCCTGCCCACTGACCCAAACCATGCCCTCCATTCATGCCCAGCTGATGCTTCCCTCCTTCCCAAGCGTGTTCTGCAAAGCAGGCCATTTTTCTCTGTTCACTCCCTCTGCAAGAATGCAGTTGATATTTCTGCCAGAGCATCACCTGGGATTCTCTTCCTGGTTTTCCAACTGGATAGGAAGCTCATCGATGGAAGCCTTCTTGCACTCAGCCGCTGGCCGTCAACCTGGACCAAGCACCCCCGTGTACCAGCCTCGTGTAAATAGCTCTCACACAAGCTAGCATTTCATCCTGTAGAGGACAGTGTGAGGATCAGCACTAGAGTTTCACAGATTTTTCTTTGAGCCTTAGATTTGGTACTAATTTGTAGACAAACCTAGGGCCTGAATCACCTGCGTGTAAGTGGGAGGTCTGGGTTGGAGCTCTGGCCCAAGTCTAATTGTGTTTGCAGCAGACAGGGTGCTCTCAGGGTTGGCCGTGCCTGTGTCTTGTTCTGTATTCATCGGAGAATCCAGCTATGCGCTTCACATGTAATTAAAACTTAATAAATCTTGATGAAGTCTTTAGAAAGGGCACAGTGGGGAATGCTTTCTGAGACTCTTCCTTCACTTTTCACTTAATTTCTCCCCTTCAGACACGCTGCATGGAGCTGAAGATGAGGAGGGATTTTGAATTGTGCTTCTGGATTTTGTTGATCCCTTTATGACAGCTCTCATGACCAACAGGATTTGGGGGATGGCTGAACTTTTTGTGGGGTGCTTGTATGAACTGGCTGAGGGTTGGCACCAGCTGGTGATATGCATGAGGATGGGGTCAGATCTGGGCTACGCTGGTGCCTTTGGAAGAAGGACATTTTTTAGAAATCAGTGTTTATAGGCTCGGTGGCCAGAAAGCTGCTTAACACACGCAGTCAACCCCCAGTGGCCCCCAAGGTACTGTCAGACGAGTTCTTCTCTAGCTGAACAGGCTCCATTTCTAGTTACACCAAGGGGTTTGTTATGGGGACTCTTCATCTTTCTGTCTGCAGAGTACCCAGATCACAGTCTCTCCCCAGATCCTGGAGTCCGTGGAGATCTCATCACCATCAGATGCTCCCCAGCCCCACAAAAGCCTGGAATGAAGGTCAGGGACCAAAACTTTTCCTGTCACACCCTCCCTCCAGCACACCCTACAAGCACCCAAAAGAAATACAGTCAGCCCCCATATCTTCAGGTCCCACCTGCATGGGTTCAACCAGCTGAAAGTGGAGAATACCACTAATAACAGCTTCTGTGCTGAGTGAGGACGCGCCTGCTCCTTGCCGCTGTCCCATGAGCAGGGCAGTGCAACTACTGCTCGTCCAGCATGCACCTCGGTCGGGCGTTCTGAAACACGGGGGAGAGCGGGGTGTGTTAAAAGCAATCACAACATGTGTTTTGGTGTCTGCAGGGTCCTGGAGCCACCCTGAGGATATGGAGGCTCAACTATAGTCACAGACTGGAACACAAGTGCTCTGGAACCAAGAATGTTGTGTTCCCAAGCCCTGTGCTGACTCCTGATGAGCTAGACTGGATCACTTAGAGGTGGTTTATTTTTTAATTTTTAATTTTATTATTATTCTTTTGCTTAGGGGCAGGCTCGAGAGAGGCAAGGCAGGCTAGAGAGCCTCTTCCACCTTTCCACTAAGTCCCCGGACTCAAGCGTTGGTCCTCTGTATTCTGTCACTCTAACAAGACAGCTCAGTTTAAGGAAGCAATAGCAAATCATTGAAATAAACAAGGGAGCTTTGCTGTTGTGCTAAGGGAAGAATAGGGTGCTGAATCTGGAGAGAGAGAGAGAGAGAGAGAGACAGAGACAGATAGAGACAGATAGAGAAAGTAAGGGAGAGATAGAGAGGTAGAGAGAGACAGAGATAGAGATAGAGACAGAGAGAGACAGACAGAGATAGAGACAGAGAGAGACAGAGAAAGGAAGGGAGAGATAGAGAGATAGAGACAGAGATAGAGATAGAGACAGAGAGAGACAGACAGAGATAGAGACAGAGAGAGACAGACAGAGAAAGGAAGGGAGAGATAGAGAGAGAGAGACAGAGATAGAGATAGAGACAGAGAGAGACAGACAGAGATAGAGACAGA
>PVKS010027192.1:0-27769 GCA_004027875.1 Aplodontia rufa | reverse complement strand
GGTCCTTGGAATTTTCATTGTCAAGTCTTTTGAATAATGAAAATCCAGGCCATATTTGCAGATGGCAAATTTCTACAACATTCGTGTTCCTCCTGTTGTTAGAATACTACTCCCAAATTGGTGGATTTGGGGAGGTGATTAGGTCTCGAGGGTAGAGAAATCATCATGGGCATTAATACCATTATAGACCCTAGAGAGATCCCTGCCTGCTCTACCCTGTGAGGAAAAGGTGCCGTCTATGAACTAAGAAGTGGGGCCTCACCAGACACCAAATACACTGGTGCCTTGAGCTTGGACATTTCAGCCTCCAAAACTGAGAAATAAATGCTGTTGCTTAAGCCATTAGTTCACCGAATTTCAGTGCATTGTCAGAGTGGGCTAAGACAGTATGTCTGCCCACGCTTTCAGCCAACTTGTTATTCCCTGCCCTAAGCTCCAGGGTCCTGCCACTGGATTTGGTCATCCCATAGTCTGCAAGAAAGAAAGATCTTATCCTCAACTGCTGTCCTCACTCACAAGCTCAGAGCCGTCTCAACACTTCCTAGAATATCCAGTTACCCTGTTCTGGACCAACCAGTGGCTACAACGCTTCCTCCGAGGCCCATGGCCAGATGCCCACCTTCTAGCATGTTGCTCATAGCACTGCTGACCCCCACTCACCAGCACTGTGTGAAGTATACTAGTCCATTCTCCATAACCATAATAAAATACCTGAGTCTGAAGAAGTTATAAGTAAAGGGGTTTATGTAGCTCACAGCTTTGGAAACTGAAACTCCAAACAGCATGGTGCCAGCTCTGATAGGGAACCCTTGGCTACATCACAGCACAGTGAGTGACATCATGGCAGGAGCACATGGAAGGTGACGCAAGAAGCTAGAGAGAAACAGCAGAGAGGGTCTGCTTCCTCTTAGAACAACCTTTCTGGAGAGTGAGCCAGGTTCCCATGAGAACCACATCAATTCCTTCAGAAGGCAGTAACCTCCATGACCTAATAGCCTACTTTCCAGGAGGCCCCATCTCTTAATAGTTCCCCTCCTCCTCCCAACATCACCACGGTGAAGACCAAGCTTCCAAGGGTCAATTGTAACTTTTGGAGGGAAACACCCTAAATCATAACATGGCGCTACTTTGCTTCCTTGAGATCAACTCACCCACTTCTCCTTTGGCTTCAACTTTTTCCTTGGGTTCTGTAAAAGGCAGTGGTACTTAAACTTGAACCTGCATTAAATCCCCTCATCCCCGGAAGGCTTACTAAAGCACAGATGCTAGGCCTAGCCTAGACTCTCCCATTCAGTTTGTCTTATATGTAGCCAAGAATTTTCACTTCTCATAAGTTCCAGAGGGACACCAATGCAGTTATCTCCCAGACACTTTGAGAACAACTGTGGAAAGTCAATATCACTGAACTTATTTGCACAATGGCACCTTAAAAATATTAATCCAGACTTGCCTCTTCCCCAAGATGACTACTCCCCAGTATCTCCCTAAACATCCAAATACTCATGAATTAATGTGTTTGTTTTTCTTCATTGGTAATTGAATTTCTACATACAACCAAAACCAGTTTTAAGGTGACTTTAAATCATTTTTTGGCCACTGGGAGAAATAATCAATTCACCTAGGGTACCAGGAGAAGTGCCTGCCCTCCCTATTGTTGCAAGACTTCTGGTCTTGTCCCTTTCTGGCTGTCTTAAACTAAAGTAGGTGGAGTTGTAGGGGATGGGGGAGGTGGCATCGAGATTGAGGAACTTTGCTGTCCTGATCAGGGCAACAGAAATAAATGCAGGAAGGATAATATGATCTTTTCTTTGAAAAGAAAGCAAGATGTGACATTAATGATCCCAACAATGACCAACAAACTAATCCAGACTTAAAAGGAACACCCTGTCTCCCACCCCACTGGGTCCTTCCACCAAGCCAAATCCGCAAGTAGTGCAGGGCTGACTTCTCAAGGTTAGACCATGTCTGCTGCTCCCAAATCAAAGTCCTGTTCTGCAGCCGGACGCTTGAGTGCTGAAATCCTAACCCCAAAACTGCAGCCAAAACCAGAGAGAGTAAAACGCCAATAGGGCAACAGCCTCGCTCCAAATGCCAAACATCTTGCAGCCCTCAAAATGCCAAATGTGGCCTGCTGGTCCCAGCCGGATCCCGGGCCCAGAGCCCACATCAGGAGCCTCCAGAGACTGGGCCGCTGCAGATGGAAAACACACGGAGGCCTGGAGTTTATCTTCCCTGTGTTTACAGCTCCACCAGGGGGCTGGGGGCACTGAGGAGGGCCCTTCTGAAGGACCCAAGGCACAATTTCACGCATCAGTTGCTGGAGCTCTCTCTGTGAAAGCAGAAATTCAACATCCCACCCATGCTAGACCCAGACGACTCATGCACCAAAGGCCCTGGGGAGCAGTATTCAAACGCCCCTGCTCACGCCTTTTCCGTCTCACAGTGCAGTCCTAGGAGGCTCAGATTTGAGAAGTGAAACTGAGCCTGCTCTCCTTCTGAAAGGGTAGGGGAAGAGCCTTTGAGGTTCTTTTATTGGGTCTGTTGTTTTTCTGTTGATCACACACAGGCCCTCACCATGAACGGTTTCACGGCCGCCCTCCTCATCTGGACTTTGATTTCTGCCTGCCATGGTGGTGGCCGTGGTGGCAGAGGGGAAATTTGGCCCACACACGTGGCCTGCAGGAATGAGGGCCTGGAAGTGTTCTACCAGAGCTGCGGTAAGGCCTTTCAGATGTCCGTTTGTGTTTATGGGGTGATTAAGCCTACAGATGTGAGCTGCTTAAGGGCTTAGCTGATGTGGGTGAAGGGAGAGGGGACCGGCCAACACTTTCTCCAGCCGCAGAGAGTCTGCAAGGGCCATTGGGAGCTATGACAGAAGGAAGGGGCTGCAGGGAGGAGAGTGATAAAAGCAGCTAGGGGAGCAAGAAAATATCACAGCACAGCAATCCACTAGCAGTGCCAAGGAGTCCAAAAGGACAAGATGACCAGTGGGTCTTACAAATCACAAAGCCACCCACTGAAAATTAGCAAAACATGCCTCTAAGGGGCCTTTCCCGCCAAACTGTACACCTGGCCTTGCTTTCCTGCATAATTAGTTTGCCAGTTGAGTGAAAAAGTCACTTTCTCCCAAAGATCCCCAAACCCCTTCTGACACCTCCAGAGCTGCCCTGGCAGCCCAGCCCCGTCACTCATTAATTCAGCAAGCACTGTGGGAGAAGCTGTGGATGCCAGGGCTTTCTCTAGTGCTAAAAATAGCAAAGTGAGGGAGAGCTATGCTTGAATGCACCTTCCAAAAAGCAAGTGCTGGAAACTTCTTTCCCAGTGTTGGGAGATGGCACAAAATGAGAGGTAATTAAGCTGCGAGGACCTGGCCCGCTTAGTCTCATAAGTGGCTCAGCATCGTTATCCAGGAGTCCAGTGGTGGGTTGTATGGAAGAAGAGTTTTGGTCTCCCCCACCCCTCTGTCCCTCTGCCATGTTATGAGACAGCAAGAAGGCCCTTTGACCCTACAGCTTGAGCTTCCCAGACTCCAGAACAATAAGCCAGTAATTTCTGTTCTTACAAATTGCCCAGTCTGTGGTGTTCTGTTATGGAAGGGCAGATGGAGACAGTGGGACATGGTTGTCACACCAACGTGCCAAACCAACCTGCCCCCAGAGAAGTCAGTCCAGTGAGTAGACATTTGAACCAGCCTACTGGGTGGGTCTGAGTCTACTAAGACTGCAGAGTGCCACACACTTAGTGGCTTAAACGTAACAACTCAGTTCTGAGGCTGCAAGTCTGAGATGAAGGTGAGGGCAGGGTTGGCAGCTCCTGAGGCCTCTCTGCCTGGCTTGCAGACAGCTGTCTGCTTCTTGTATCTGCACGTGGGCTCCCTCCACGTGTGTCTGTGTCCTCATCTCCTCTTGCAAGGACATCCGTCAGATTGTATGATGCTAAGGGCTTCATTTACACTAACCACCTCTTTAATGACACTCTCTTCAACTCCAGTCACACCCTGAGGACTGGAGTGAGAACCTCACCATATGAACTATAGGAATCACAGTTCATGGTACAAGTCCCAACCTGGTCACTCCTGCTGCTCCATGGGGATGGGACGCTGGACCATTGGTGTCCCATTCATTTGAGTTGTAGGATGAGAGCAAGACTTGAGATGCACAGACTTTCAGCCTCACATAAAAAGTCGCTGTGGCTGGTCCGTCTCCAGACTTCCCTTCAGACTATAGCCACTGTCAGCCGAGGGAAGACTGGGAATATGTGGGAACGAACGAGGACCTAGCACCTGGGGATCTGGGGGTGGGGATGCTTCCCCTAGGAGGTGGATCTGCTCCATAGAGCCATCAAGCCTCAGGGACAAGCCCCGGGCATTGGGAATAAAGGCATGGAGGTGTCGTGAGTGTGCTGTCGTTGACATAGACAAAATACGTTTGTGACTGTCCACGGTGCCAGAATTTACTGAATAATAATAAATTCACAGGCTGGACCACTCTCAGCAATGGCAGTTTACTGAATATTTGTGGGTCACCTGGGCATCACAAGCCAAGAAAATGCAAGTTCTTCTACTCTAATCTGAATTTCTAGATACTCAAGTCACATATACTTCGCACAATGATATATAAATAGGTCACAGAAGGACTAAGAAAGGCTTTGTGGAGAGGTACACCTGATTCCCAGCAGCTTGGGAGGCTGAGGCAGGAAGAGCGCAAGTTCAAAGCCAGCCTCAGCAATTTAGCAAGGCCCTAAGCAATTTACAGAGATCCTGATTCAAAGTTTTAAAAAGGGCAGGGAAGGGGGAGCTGAGGTTGTGGCTCAGTGGTTAAGCACCCCTGGGTTCAATCCCAATACCAAAAATCAAAGAGAGAGAGAGAGAGGAAACTGAGAAAGAGTTAAGGTGGCCACAGAGTTCCAGGATTCTGTGCAAAGGGCACAGGCTGAGAGAGAGATGGATGCCCAGAGAACCACTGTAGGTGATCAGATGAGGATTTTAACAAGCAGTTCCTCAGTGGTCGAGGCAGAGGGACCAGATGGAAGGCTGTTTCAGCTTCAGAGTGTCAGTTTGGAGCAGGCCTCACGTGGTCACTGCAAGCAGAGAAATCTCACTTGGCTGAAGCCTGAGAGGGACAGCAAATGGGAGGGTCATTGCAGTGGTAATCTTCCTGGAAAAGGCTCATGATGAGAGACCAGGTGATGTGGTCAGGATGCCGCCATGTTCAGTCTCGGGGGCTCCTCCTTTCATGGGTCTCAATTGAGGGGCTCTCATCTGGTGGGGTTGATAAGTTCCTGTGTCTGGTGTTCCTGATTTGACTGAGAATGTCTGCATGTCCAGGTTCTCCTTGATTTAGTTTGGTAATTGGCATGGATAAATTACTGATCAATTTGTGTCCTATGATGGTGCCAGGCAATGATGGCTGTTTACCAGGTGTGGAGTCATTCCACCTTGTCCCTTGCACTCAAAAAGGAGTAGCTTATGCAAACTAGTGCTTCGCAGAAATGGAGTAACTCGGGTTTGGCCACAGCCTAAAAACTGCAGCCTTGTACTTTGAAGAGTAATTTGGAGCAGGAGGGCATGCTTTTCTTATCCAAGAGCAGTGGAGGATCAGTCAATGAAACCACAGGGTCGATCCTTTCTATGAAGGGCTCCATCGATTCTTTGTACACAGAGCCAAGCATCATGTACCAGGGAACAGGGTAGTCAGAAGGATTCCTGCTGTCCAGGAAGGATTCGTTAAACTTAGTTGGAGTTAACCAAATAAAAAAAAGTTGCAGTGGTAGCATCTCATTTTCATCAGAGGTTTGCTTACATGCGTTGGGGACCATGCTAAGTGCATTGCTCCCATTTTAAACAGGTATACTGAGGGCCAGAGATGTTAGGTAACTTTTCTGAGCCCACACTGTTAATAGTGGCAGAATCACACCCCTAGGTGCACAGGGAAGGCAAGATATTAAATAAATATTTGTGGAATTAAAACAAACGGATCCCCAGAGCCTGTGTTCTGAATGCCCCTGTGTCTGAGGTTGTCCAGCAGGCCAGACGGAACGCAAGAGGGAAGAGGGAGGAGAGCTTTGTCAGAAAGAACCATTGGGGAAGTCAGGAGCACAACATGACCTGTCTTAGCATTCAGAGCACTGAGGAGGGGCTGGAAGCACAAGGCAGGGGTAAGAAACGAGGCGGGAAATGGGGACAGAGTCCCAGACAAGGGGACTTTGGCATTGAGGAGGTTGAAGTTTGGAAAGATCTTCTGGGTGATAAATAGGAGCACTGATATTGGAACGGAAGCTATGTGTGGCTAGAAACAGGGTGTGGAGCAAGGAAGAGTGATAATTCTGGAAAGAAGCCTGAATAGTCTGACTTTAACATCATTGTGACAGCCTTAATGCAGCATTTGGGATACTTTTAGGTCAGGAGAAGGGTAAGCTGTGTCTGGGGAACTCCTGTAGCGGTGGCCCTGCCCCATCTCCTGACGGCCATTGAGCTGCAGGACTGAATGGCTGTCTGCCCCTACCAGAAGGTGATGGTTTGCCACCTGCTGCTGGGTCCTCAGGGAGGCAGCACCCCCAAGCCCAGTGCATCGCTTACACAGAGCGAAGGCTATGCCTCCGTGACTCCCCGTCCAGCCTGGTGCTTAGACATCCTTAGTCCCCACTAGAGACTTCTAGATCCCACAATGCACCCAGAAGTTGGGGGGGTGACAAAATAAAAGATCCATTGTTTGGGGGGTTTGGGCTTTCTCTTTTCATTCTGTACTTGTAGTGTGTCAGGGGCTGGAGAAGACCATAGACTAGAAATCATTCTAAATAATATAAAGCTTCTTGAGAAGAAAGAAGGAAACTCACATGTAGTTTCTGGGCTCTCAACACCAACAAGGAAGTGAAAATTTTTTTCTGAAAAAGCATAAGTTCCGCCTTATTCAAAGGTCAGTGATGCCGAAGGAAGAGAGCCACCATCTTCACCAGAGCCCAGGGACAAATGCCCACCAACGTATTTACTCACATGGGTCCTCGAGGACACAAAGCCGTGAATTAGATTCCTGAAATACATATGACTGAAGAGGAAACTGGCAGCGGTGGGAGACGCAGGGTGTGGGGGAGACTAGGAGAGGGTGCTAAGGACTGAATGCTTGTGTCTTCCCCCATGGTGACTGAGATCCTTGGGAGGTGCTTGGGTCATGAGTGTGGAGCTGCAGGTATGGCATTAGTGCCATTATAAAAGACACCTTAAATACAATAAATTGTAGGGTTCCTTTCAGAGAATCATCATCGCCATCAAAATCTCTCTTTTAAATGTCAATTTAAAATATAATAAAGTCCCTCCATTTATAAGCCCTCATTTAATCCTTACAAATAGCCCTTTCAGGTAAGAAGGATATTTATCTCCATTTTCCAGATGAAGAAACTAAGGCACATGCAAATTAAGCATTGAAATAAAGCAGCATGACCGAGCCATGACTCAGACCTGAGTGTCCAGACTCCATGCCCAGCAACGCAGAGCTGTGCGAGGGGATTCTAATAGGGAGCAATCCAGGCCATCTGACCCCAGAATCGCAGTTTGGGGACAGGGCAAAGAAGAGACTCAAAAACAAATCTTTGGGTGAAAAGATGAAAACTCTAAGCAATCTGTGGGCTAGAAAAGAAGGAAGAGGAAGAGTTGAGGAAGAGGAGGAGAGAGAGATGTCTTCTGAATGAAGAGGTGGTTTACCCAACCTCCCCACCTCCGCCATCAGAGCTGGGCCAGCTGAGCTCCTCCTTCCCAAGCATCACCTCTAGTGTTTTCAGCTGCATAGACCAAGTTCTCCTCTGCTGTCAGGTGGCATCTGGAAATGCATCTCCCAAATTCAGAGAGACAAGTGCAGGGCCATTCTCTGATTATTAAGAACAGTGTTGAGCCCTGCTGGGGAAACCCATTTCCCCCGCGCAACAACAGCCCCCTCTGGAGAGGGGTTGGTAAGCGGGGCAAGGAGGGAAGCCCCATCTTGGTAAAATGTTGTGGGTGACCCCTCTGGGACCCAGCCACAGTCAGGTTGCTATGGCATCTGGTCACAGTGCTTCAAACTGACCAGCAACACCTGCTCTCCTGACCTTGAAGACAATCAACTTTGTCCACATCTGCCTACGTATATTTCACATGTTGCTGAAGTTGGCTACGGGGTGGGCAATTTATCTGACCTCCAAAAAGTCCCTTAATTACGAAGTCTATATAAGTTCACTTGGACCTGAATAATCAATCCATCAAGGTTGACACACAGGACAACTAATCAGACTTTAGGAATGCAAAACAATGCTGGCCACATCTCCTCCATAATAGAAGGTGAACTGCAAATGACCCAGCCACTGAACAGACGAACAAGGCATATTGATAGAACGTTCACAGAAAAAAAAATGTTGAACTATTTTCCTAAAAACCTAATAATTCTGAAGTAAATGAAGCAAAGAAACAACATCAAAAAAAGAAAAAAAAATCACAAGCCATGTTGACAGACTTTCAAATATTGCATGCGGAAAGCAATTTCTCTCTTAGCTTATTTTCCCAGATTAACAGGGCTGTAAAACTGTACAATTAAGGAAAAATAGACACATCCCCATAGAGACAGAGATGCAATTCCAAGGTGATAGCTTTGGGCTTGCAGGACTGAGCAGCAGGATGCTTAAAGCGGGATGAGATTTTTGGCTCAAATTTAAAGACAGGAAGTTGATAAAGAAATACACGGTGACAACATGGAGATGCAGATCTTTGAAATGCTAATTGCAAGTGAGCTGCTGGAAGGGAAGCAACCCTTTAGGTGTGTTTTGGTGGGGCCCAGCCACTGGGATCCTCCTGGTTTCCATTGGGTGGAAATCATTTTACAGCCAAGCCTCCAAAGCAGCGTTAATTCTGCTAAGCACTTTTTAAAGGAGATGCTAAGTAACTTGGCGAATAGGGACCTAAGGAGGGAAGAAAGCCAAGAGTCTGTGGTTCTAAAGAGGCCTCTTCTGCAGGCAGGAGATATCTTCTAAATGCTGTTCACTGCCCTTTCCAATCTCCAGATGAAATCCCAACGGGCAGCTCGCTCTATTCATCTTTTAGGAAGAGAATCTTTGGAGAGGTAGGGAAAGGGGAGGGCTGTCCTCCAGCCCAGCAGCTCTTTTTGTAAAAGATACAACACAGACAGTATAATCTCAAAGCAGCAGCTAATGTTGGTGGTCCTGGGCACTGCTCAGGCCCAGGCCAATAGGAGGAGGATGCAGGAGGCCATCAGAGTGAGCGAAGGTAAAGGGGCTCACACTGCCAAGCTCCAGTTTGTAACACCCAGCAGAACCCAGCCGGCATCGGGCACCAGCAGGCAGAGGAACACGCAGCTGGCAGAGGACCTCTGTACCAAAGACACCAGTGGGAAAACTCAGAGCAGGGGTCGTGCTCCTCCCAAAACCAAGCAACTGGTGGGAATCTACAATGAAAGGAAAGGGTGACCAGCTCAGGGATGATGGCCATCTAGCCTGGCACTGTTCCTTTACTAGGGCGCCCTGTGAAGGACCATTCTTGGTCCCTGAACCAGTAGCTTTGTTCTGGGGTCCTGGGGAAAATAAGTGAGCAGTGAAAGAAGTACACGGGGGTCCACCGGAAGCAAGTATTTGCTCATCTCCCGGGTGAGGCTAATGAGTTACGTGCAGTGGGCAACATGCACCTCAGCCCTTGGCAGCCGCCTGTGTGGTATCCAGGAAAGCATCATTGTGTCTCTTCTTGAAATTCCTAGCCAGTTCAGCCTCTAGTGCCTCTCTGCCTTTAGAACAGAGTGAGTGGCAGTCAACCCGACTGCTAGGAGGGCAAAGGAAAGGCTCTCCAGCCCAGCAAGCCAAGCACTGTTCATAGTTCTGCCTGGTTAGCCAGAGGGCTATAAAGAGCTCCCTCATTTGAAACCTGACATCCATCTCCCTTCTCACTGGAGCTAGAAACCACACCAGGCTCAGCAAGAAATCCTGAATAGAGTTATCAGGACTCCCTTTGCCTGTTAACCATCAGGAGTCCTTTCCCTCTACTGGGCCTATTCTTTTTTTTTTTTTTTTAAGAGAGAAATACAGTGGGAGAGAGAGGGAGAGACGGAAAGACAGAGAGAATCAATTTTTATTGAGTTTTTCACATGGCTTTTGTTGCTCTGACACTTAGTTGCGTACGTGGGTGCTGGGGTTAGAACCCATGCACTTGTGCATGCCGGGCAAGCACCACAACCGCCAAGCCACCGCTCCAGCCCTCTACTGGACCTATTCTTAGTCAAAGGATTTCTCTGAATGTTTCAGTGCTCAATTTTTTCTTCTTATACTGTCAATCCCTTTAAACAATTAAATAACACTACAACAAACTTATATTAATTAAGCTAATTTTATATTTTTGCAGATACATGCCTTGACTGCATATTGACAGAATTGATTAAAGCATCAATCTAATTCAACCTATTTGTCTTAAATGTTTTCAAATCTTCAATAGCATAGTATATAGGAGCTACCACAAAATCATTCCACTTATTATTTTTCTAAACCTTGTTTCAAAATATTGACATTATGCATTTAAACGTATTTCTTGGACCTATTTTTATTGATATTTATTCTTACCTATAACTCTTTACTTTCTTGAAGCTAGTAACATTTATTTCAGCATTTTCGTGGATAACTAGTACGTTCCTGACTAAAGAGAAAGACGATTTGCCTCAGAATAACCTAGGATAAAGGTTTTGAGTTACCAGCCAGTTGATCCTGGGCTTGGTGGTCAGTCAGAAAATTGAGCTCGCTTTACTTAAATGTTGCCAACTACTTCTTACAACCTTTTATGCCCCTTCCTTCTAGAAACTTCATTCCACTCTGACGCTTTTCCCTCTCTGTTTTGCTGGGTCGTTGGTAATTCTTTATCCCACCATTATTATTCCTTGATCTGGTCTGCAAGCATCCTTGACTATGCCTGCTGTGGCCATCTCAAATCAGAAGGATTGTTCAGAGGAGATGATGGATTTCTGCATAATTAAGACTCATCTTGATAACCTTGCGCTAACTTCACCTTAGAACACAGTACTGAGCGTCTTCCTGCTTGTACGTTCTGTGTGATTGCTGATACAGATCCGACCATGGTCCAGCCTTCTACTGAGGTCTACATGAGATCACTTCTGCGAATCAGTCCTTCAGTTCTGTTTTTCCCAAGACTATCTGGTGTTTTCACAATTCTTTATCCTTACTCCTACTTAATTATTAAGATTGAGAAAACCCACATAGTTCTCCCTGGTCTATCCACAAGGATAAAAGCATTCTGAATTTCCAGGTAACTAAGAATGAGGATTCATTGTAAGCATCTCATGCTTTGGTCATGACCAAGTTTCCTTTTGTTTTTGCCATCATCTAGACAGGCTTGCTAAATAATTCTTAGAGATGCAATCACAAGAGAAGAGGGCTTCAAGAACTCAAAACAGCAAATGCAGTCTGTATTCCTATTCCCAACAACTGTCTGGGATTGTTAGTGCTATTCAGCCCATCGGCAAAGATAGGTCGCTAGAGTACCTTCTCCCCACCCACCCTTTGGGTCACTGATGAGGGTTACAAGTCACACGGGACTGCCCGCTTGCAATACTGAGACCACTGTAGACACAGAGGACTTTAGCCTGGCCAGTCACAGTTCTCGGTGGCTCTGGAGGAGCCCCAGCATAGGGCGAGGTTCCCAGAGCAGCTACTGGATATCCGCTAGGTGTTACAGGAGCAGACTTGACAGTGTGTCTTGTGGCCACTGAAGAAACACTGAGCTACGAGGAGACAGTTTGCAGACTGATGTCCCCACTAGCCTGGTATTCTGCAGGGAGGGGTTTGCACTCTGCCAGGCCCTTCCCACAGGCAGGCCAGGGGTTCTCCTCTAGAACTGAAGAATGTTCAGGCCAGACAGAGCCCCCTTGTTCAGAAGAGAAACCTCTAAGCCACAAAGGCAATGTTTCCTAACCATGGTTGCAAAGACAGCCAACAGCAGGGCTCCAGGACCCTCTCAGGCAAGCTGTTTCCTCTTTAAGCATAAAACCACCATCAGAACTCATCCAATTTTAGGTCAAAGATACTGCTTAAACTAAAACCAAACCCTCTTCTTCATACCCACATCTCCAAAGTGGATGTGACCCAAAGGATGTTCTTTCTAGGCAGCCCTTCTTTTAAGGTGATTCACTCAGCTTTTGCCCAAGACCCTATAAAACAAGAGCAATTGCATATACAAAAGATCCATGGGGCTCAGTTACAATTTGGAGAGGTCCAGCAATTCCATAAAATTACTATTATTACAGACTTTATGTCAAAGTGATATACAGCAGTCTCCTGTACTAGCAAACCTATATGCTATGTTTTTCCAATATATACATGCCTATGATGAAGCTTAATTTATAGAACAGGCACAGTAAGGGACTAACAATAATTAATAACAAAATATAATTTAAAAATATACTGCCGTAAAATTGCCAGCATAACTATTTTTGTGCTTTAGGTCCCTTTATAAGTCAAATAATGGTAATTGGAACACAAGTACTTCAGCGCTGGTATAGTCAATCTGATAAGTAAGACAGCTTCTAAGTGACTGATGGGGGGGTGGCATATACAGCATGGATACAGTGGACAAACTGATGACTCATGTTCCAGGCGGGATAAAGTAGGATGGCCTTAGATTTGCTCATGCTACTCAGAACGGCTTAAAACTTATGAATTGTTTATTTCTGAAATTTTTCACCTAAAATTTTCAGACTGTGATGGTAACTGAAAGTGTAAAAAGTGAAACTACAGATAAAGACTGTGGCATTTTCATGGGGCATTGAAAGCAGAACACTTGTTTAGAGTAAGAACCACTGCATTCTGTGATATGAGCTTCATGAAGGAGCCTAACTGCCCTTAGTAAGCAAAAGATCATGGCAGGGGAGACCGGATGAAAGTATTACAGGAAACTTGGCACCTATGGCCTGAAAGCTTGATCCTGGATCTGCTTCTTTTGGTCTTTTCTCCATATGTGAAAGATCTTGCTATAGACGACCAACTTCAGCCATGAGATGAATGTCAAAATCCTCCCTCCCTCTCCACTGGGATCATCTGCCTCAGGTCTGGATCACTGGATGGGGGAGATTCCAGAAGGGAAGTACTAGGAGCTCCAAGACTCTAGAGAATAACTTCTAGCCCTGAGCTGTTTGCAGCTCAAGTAGATTTGAGAGTGGGCAGGAAGATGATTCTTCTAGAGGGAACCATAGCTTTTTCCACCTCGCACTTGGTTTCAGTTTTACCCACAACTCATGAGTAAGTAAGTGTTCAGGTTTCCAAAATACACCTAAGGAGAAAAGGGCCCATTGCTCTTGGTTTATTTGAATCAGTGCTTCAGCTGAGCACAGGCTTCCCAGCAAATATCAACTGTCCCAATAAAAACGCAGCTGGGATTTAGTCAATAACCACGCGAGGAACAGGAGGTTCCTAAGCATGCTGCCTAATCTCAGGCTCCGTGCAAGGCTGCCCTTGCGGGCAATGGGCCTTCAGAATTCTAGAAAATGACAGAAAAAAATGAGCAGGAGAGCCACAGCTTCTAGAAAAGAAAGCAAAAGTGCATTCCCTACATTTCACCCAAGTGGAGGTCAAAAATGCAAATGCTATCAGCTTTACGATTGTGCAAAATAAATGCACGTTCAATAAAAACTGTGCTTTGAATTTTAAGTTTTGGTGATCCGAGATGTGACACTGGCCACAACCACAGCTCCCAGTCACAATCCCCCAGTGTTGCTGAACTGTGGTTTCAGTAGGTGAAGGGCCTTACATGGATCTTAGGATATTTTCAACTTACGATGGGTTCATTAGGACATAGCCCATCATAAATCAAGGAACATCTGTAATGAATGGAGAGGGTCACCAATAACTTAAAATATAAAGTGTCAGGGACTATGACATTCACCTCGTCTCTAGAGGGAATCTGCTGTTCAGCTCCATGGGATTGCCATGTGGGATGATGGGACGGTGAGGCCTGATCTCCCAATTCTTCAAAAGAAACCTAGAATTCCTAATCTACAGGTGTAACTTCCTAATTTAAATATGTGGTGACTAGTCTAAGTGTTTTTAAACATTGTACAGACCAACAAAATACATCTGAAAGCTAAGCTCGACACTGGGGCCACCAACCAGCAGTCTCTGCTAGAGAGAGGGGAGAGTTCAGTTGATTAATGCTCTTTGATGCTACCCCCGCCTAGATGCAAATCTCCAAGAAATATCTCACAGTTCAGTTTTCCCATCACCATACTTAGTATCAAAGTGGTCTCATCACCAGAAGCCCCAGGAATGTTAAATTCATAAGATATATATTCACTAATTCAATTTGTAATATTCTCACCAGTCCCAAAGCCAGGTACTCAAATATATCCAGTTGATGTCAACTCCATTACCATCTGGATGCCTGGAATTGTTACCTGAATTTAGTGTCAATTTTTTTATAGTGAACAACTTTACTAATATAGTCAAACAGTGATTAACACATCTATTATGTCACATCATACAAATGTAAATACAAAATTACAATATATATTCTTTGCATGTTCCAAAATATTTGGTGGCCCCAAAAAACTCTCTTTAAGATTCAGCAGCTTATCAACAATTAAAATTGTATTCTATTTAAAATGAAGATCTCTTAGCACAGAGTTAAACTTCAAGAAATATCAATTTAGTACAGTTTGATAAGTTGGAGGAGGATATGTTTGATGGACTCATTCTAACATAAAGTGTGGCAGGTACAGGAAACATCAGATTTAAAGCTCTTAAGCATAACTCATGCAACCTAAGTTGTCAGCAGAAGGATCAAGTTATGTGTAACTAAAGCTAACACTACTAAATTATTGCACCCAAAGTTAACATGTACATTAATTGTAAAACTTTTATCACACAAGTGGAGTCATTTACCATATTTAATTATCTCTTTTCACAAGATGATAATCTATTGAATAAAATTAATTATATAGTATTGTCTATTTATTTCCATAAAAATCAACCAAGCTCAATTTGGTTATATACCCACAAAGGAAAACAACGTAAGGTAATCCGAGGTAAATACAATGGAGTCCCTTTGCAACGCTGGCTTAGAAAGGGGCCAACACTGCCTTTAGGCTAACCACGTTCTAGGATGTTTTTAGAAAGATTATTGGACTTGAAAAAAGCTAAATATGTATAATACCAAGCCAAAATATCTTGAAGGTATTCTACGGATTTAGTGTCAATTTGACCCAGATCTGTTCAAATGATTCTTGATACCTACCAACATCACTAAAATGTGTGTTGACAAAACAAAGCACAATAGGGAGGGATCTAGGGAGACAATCAACACTGTAGCACACTCTTTACCGCCCCCCCAGAATCCAAATAATACTTATGCAATCATTTAATTCTGGAAAATTCACAATCTAAGCATTTATATTGCTTATAGGGGCAAAATATAGAAGAATCAAGAGACTGAGGTATGGATGATGGTGGGAGTAATTCTTTTAAGAACATATATGCATATCAGATTGTTGCTTTATATGCATTTATGATTGTACAATAACTCAACTACTTAATAAAAATTTTTTTAAAAAGAAGTACAAAAGCAAGAAAGTTAGTATGAATTACTCTGGAGAGGAAACCATGCAGAATTCACACTCAGTGTGAACCGGAGGAATTTCAGTATTGTTGAAGTTAGGTTTAGGGTTTCCTTAGAAAGCAGAAGGAAGACACGGACAAAGAAGAACCAGAGTCAATCCAGGTAACCCCTGAGGGAACCAAGAAGGCTCAGTCCCTCTGGGGACGGTGGCCAGCCCCTGTGGAACATGCCTGATGTCACAATGAAGGGGCAGGAAGTCAGTAGTATTTGGTAAGAGCTGTTTTTCCAGGCACCGACTGAGCACCCGTGGTATAACTGCATCAAGGGGACTCCCACATCTGGAGAAAGACCTCAAGCACAGTCTCAGCATTCACAGGAGAGCTCTGTGGTGAGAAGACATACATACCCTGTAGTAGCCCATTCCGGCTACTATGACAGAGTATCCTAGAGTGGGCAACTTACAAACAACAGGAAGTTGTTGCTCACAGTTCTAGAGGCTGGGGAGCCCACCACCCAGGCATCGGCTGAGTCCACATCTGCTTCACTGGTGGTGCATCCTAGCTATGTGCTCACCTGGTGGGTAGGATGATCAAGTACCCTCAGACCTCTTTTACGATGGCACTAATACCATTTATGAGTGTGCCACCTTCAGAGTCTGATCACCTTGTAAAATCCTTACCTTTCTTTTCTTTTCTTGAAGCTAGGGCACTTAACCCCTAAGCCACATCTCCAGCCCTTTTAAGTCTTATTTTGAGACAGGGTCCCACTAAGTTGCTGAGGGCCTCACTAAATTGCTGAGGCTGGTCTCGATTTTGCGATCCTCCTGCCTCTGCCTTCTGAGTCACTGGGATTACAGTTGTGCACCACTGCACCCAGCCTCACCTTTCAACGCTATTATATTGGGAGTTGGGTTTCAACATTTGATGGAGGAGACACAAACATTCAGGCCTCAGGACCTTGCTACAGCATCCTTGTGCTTTTGAATCATTAGCACACATCAAAACATTCATTAACGGGACACTGGTGCACAAGAGACCAAGATAGCTCCTAAAAACAACCTGTACCATGCAGAGTGGGCAATCCTGGCATTTACACATCACGAAAAGCTGTCTTGCTAGAAAATACCAGATACAGTATGGCACAACTCTTTCCAAATGAACAGTTGAGCTTGCAAGAAAGGATGGGGGTTCTCCAGGAGCAAAAGCAAAGAAATCCTAAACAGAAGGGTGGAGAAGAGTGGCAAAATAACACCATAGCTGCGTATTTCATGTCACTCCCTATGAACCACTGTTGCAAAAGTTTATAATAATGATGCAAGATGCAAAGTTGATCCTTTCATGAAGTCACAAGCTTCTAAGAGTTATAGGGTGTTTTTCTTCTTCTTTGTTATTATTTATTTATTTATTTATTTTTGGGCCAAAGAGAAGATGAATAAAGCTATCTAACTCTGCCTGGTCTCTAGGAAAAATAGGGGTTCCTCAAAAATTAGTAGCTCCAGATATAATTCTACAAAGGTCAGGTTTCATGTAATGAATAGTATATGTAAGTGCACACATGCTACCCTCACGGTACCACTGTAAGCATGCTGCTTACAGTGGTACACACCTATAATCCCACCTTCTCTGGAGGATGAGGCAGGAGGATCTCAAGTTCAAAGCCAGCCACTTAGCAAGACCCTGTTTCAAAATTAAAAAAAATAAAATGGGCTGGGGCTGTAGCTCAGTGGTTAAGCACCCCTGGAAAGAAAGATGGAAGGAAGAAAGGAAGGAGAAGGAGACAGAGAAGGGAAGGAGAAAGGAAGGAAGAAAGGAGGGAGAGAGGGAGTGAAGACATCTGGGGCATGTTTGCAGAAGGAAATGTTCATTGTCTCTGGAGAAAGATACACCCTCAAATCAGGTCTCACTGGGTATCTGAAGATTCATCTGTGAGCTCATAATCCAGAATTTAAAAATACACCGTCAGGGAGAATTAGCAGAAAATCCAAACAGTAGATTAGATTTTGGAAATATAAATGCAGAATAGAAAACAAGAATGTGTAAATTTTTTAAAGAAATAAAAGTGGAAATTTTAAAATATAGGAGAAGAAAAATACAATCATGGAGATTTGAAAGGGAATAAAATAAAACCCCTCAAAATAAAACTACTTATTGAAATAAAAATGGTTAAAACACACATTTGAAAATAACTGGAGACAATGAAGCAGATGTAAGGTCTGGATCTATTATGCAAAATGTATCAGAGAAATGAAGCAATGGAAAATTTTAGTCACAACTACAGAATAAAACAGAGGAAACTAGAAAAAAGCAATTTTGGAAGAAAATGCTGGAAAGTTTTCCAGAACTGTGTAAGATGTGAATCTTCAGGTCCAGTTTACACAACAACTCCTATGCAGATTCATGAAAGGAGTTCTACATCAGACTAATCAAAATGATACCACAAATCACCAATGGGGGAAAAATAGTTAAGGAGCAAGAGAAATTATCTAACAAAAAAATTTTATTTAGACAGATAATAGATTTAAAATAGCAAGAACAATATACTCAAAAGAGAAAATAACAATCAACCTAGAATTTTATATACAACTAAATGTCATTCAATCATGAAAGTGAAATTAAGGACTTTGTATAAGCAAAATATAAGTGTTTTTCACCAAAAGACTCTCAGTAAAGGATCTTTAAAGGGTACTCCAGAAGGAAAGAAAATGATCCCAGAGGTAGGTTCTGAGACACAAGCCAGAATGGCATGAAATGAATTGGCAGATCTAATGAGAATGGATACAGTGGTGATAATCTCTAATTTGGAACAGGAATGTGTTCATTTTCTATTGCTGCAAAAAAAAAAAATGCCCTTAATATAGGAGCTTGAAATAACAAACCTGTCATCTCAGTTTTTCTCTCTGGGCAGGCAGGAACGTGGTCGTGGTTTAGTTGAATATCTCTGATTCAGGGTGACACAGGTGGGCTACAGTTGTCTCCATGCTGGGCTGATGGGGAGGCAGGATGCTTCCAAACTCTTGCGAGAGCATTGTGATGGACAGGCTCAGAAGATAGCTAGCGTGCACTTTTTAGTTAACACACTTGCATAGCCTTAGCGTGTATCATTATGTGAGCAGATTACAATCACATCCCTCCTTCATTAATTGAACATTCCAATTGTTTGTCATTACAAACTACTGTGAGCATCTGTTATTTACACCTCCTGTGTTAGAAATGTTTCCAAGTTCAGGACTTTCCTTTCTCCACTTCCCTGAAGCTCAAGTCTGGGCAAAGGTATTTGGAACAATTGCTCTAGCATCCTCGGATTTGTAAAGTTTCCACACACACTAACAGTTTTTAAATGTTATGTTCTGAAAACACATGAGCAGATGGCAAGGGAAGGCTGAACAATATCCAAATGGTTACAGCAGCGGTGTTAAGGAGAAGGGAGTAGTATTGAGTCAGGCTTCTTGCAACTTTTCTGTGCAGCAGAGACGAACTCCTGCATTTGATTAACGTGAGGAGGCTGGGAAAGCAGGAGGCTGGGGATATTCGGCAGCTGCTTTGATCTCATTTATTCATCTGAGAGTCAGTTTACCATCTTGTTCAACGTGACGTCTTTCCATCTTGCAATTCAATTCTCTACATTTTTAGCAAAACCATTTTAATCCTTAATGAAGATAAGAATAATACTAGGGCATATCGATTTAGGAGACAGAGAAATGAGTACTTTTCTTGATTACGCATTGATTTTGCTGGCAAAGGGACCAAGCCTAAGGCAATTGCTTCTTCTCTCTTCCGGTGTTGACTTCCAAAAGCTTGTAACCCCGTGTTATTTATGCACACAGGATCCTATTCCCGGATGTTCTGGGTTGCAACAAGGTAGCAATGAATCATGGAGCTTCCCATGGAAGCATGTCACTTTCCTGGAAAGGAGAGTTTTCTTGCTAAGCTGGTGCAGACTCATGTTGGTTCCTTCTCATTCATGTAAGAGATGCAGGAAGAAATGGTCAACTGGCCTAGGGAATGAGGAACTCAATTTCCCTGGTCTCAGGCCAAGGCATTCTGGTGGGTATTCCCCTGGGATTCCACTTTGCTTTCTCTGGAAAACTCCACGATGTCTTTGGGGAGCCTTGGATTCCATGCTTAGTTGATACCGGGGCTCTCATTCTCTGTGGAAGACCCAGTCTGTGGCTTTGTAGTAGATTTCTCTTGCCAGAGGCACTCCGCTACTCTTAAACCAGCGATGGCCGCACTCAGAAGCAGTCACCCTGGGCCTGCTGAAGCATGCTAACGTGGGAAACAGGGCCCCTGTGAGTCATCTCTGTCAGCAAGATTGCTTCCCAGGAAAAGTGTAAATTGATTTTTTTTCCTCCTGTGGGTTGGCTGGAGGATTGGAGGCAGCAGTGGACAACTCATTACGTGTAAGAAGAGTAGGAGGAAAAATATATTAAGTTGATCTCCTACAAGAAAACATTTCGAGAGTAAAAAAACTCAAGAATTAGCAATTGTTCTTAGGCCCATGAGCGTGGCAATCCTGTCGGAGGCCCTGAATGTGGCATTGGAAAGGAAGAGAGTGCCTAATTAAAGACACCACTGTCCCAGGCGTACAAGAAGTCCCCTCCTTGACACAGCGACAAGCATTTACAATCAGCCCAGGCTGCTTTGCTCTGATTATTTCACAGAGGGAGCCTTGCCAAGCCTCTGAGGGCTGAGTAGGTTTAGAAGTTGCAGACCACACACTGGACAAGGCCCCTGTGACTTCTCCTTGGGGAAATGCCTGCCAGATTCCTCTTACATCGCAAAGTTCCTGTGGAAAACAGTCAGGCGTTTCTTAGAAAATTAAATGTACACTTACCATGTGACCCAGAAATCCCACATCTGTGCATTTATCCCAGAGAAATGGAACTAATCTACACAAAAACCTTGCATGAGTGGTCACCATAGCTTCATTGGTGTTCTGAAAGAATTCTAGGACCCTTAAGATCTCTTCCTGCCCAAGCAAACAGCTCCCACATATCATAGCTCCATACCCAAGCACAGAACTCCTGAATATGCCCCAGGCCTCCCCATCCTCACGCCTCCCATCCAATCTGCCAAAATTCTGCTGTTCTTTCATGTTCTTCTCCAATCTGTGATTTTTTTTAACACAGATATGACCTGTATTTTAACCTCTGCCAGCCTCCACTAACCCTCATTGTTCATCCTGTTAGCTTTTCCTTCTTGGTCCCTGGACACCTATCTCAAACTTTACCAGGCCTAGGATTGTGTTTGGTAGAGAGGTGGAGCTCAGAAAGTGAAACCGGAAAAACAAATTCTCGTACAGACTTTTGCAAGAATTCCACCTTAACAGAGCCCAATCTTTCTTACAAGAACTACTGAGGAGTCCCTTGAGGAGCTGCTGAGGTCTAGGGAGTTTGCAGGGGGCAGTTCTGAATCTCTATCATAGAGACGAGCAGAAATATACTGCTTCTCTAGAGACACAAGATAAAAAGAGAGGGAGGGAGGGAGCCAGAGACAGGTAAGCAAGTGGTTGGGGATGGGAGATGGGAGCTCCCTAAATCATCATAAGTTCTATAAATCTTATCAAATGGTTTGTAAAGAGATTTATTAAGAAAATTATAAAAAGGTTAGTATTTTTTTAAAGGAGGGAATGCTCCCAAACACTTTTTATGAAGTAACCATAACTCTGATACCAAAACCCATCAAGGACACATCAAAAAAGGAAAACTACAGACCAATATCCCTGATGAACCTGGATGAAAAAATCCTTAATAAAGTGCTAACAAATCATATTCAAAAACATATCAAGAAGATAATTCATCATGATCAGGTAGGCTTCATTCCAGGCATGAAGGGCTTGTTCAACACATGCAAAACAATTAACTTAAACAGAATCAAGGACAAAAACCATATGATCTTCTCAATCGATGCAGAAAAGGCCTTTGATAAAATTCACCACCTTTTTGTGCTCAAAACTCTAGAGAAGATAGGGTCCAAAGGAATTATCTAAACTATGTAAAAGTTATATATGCCAAACACTTGGCTAGTATAATACTAAATGGAGAAAAGCTGAAAGCATTTTCACTAAATTCAGGAACAAGACAAGGCTGTCCGCTCTCACCACTTTTATTCAATATAGTTCTTGAGACCCTAGCTGGAGCAATAAGGCAAGAGAAAGAAATCAAAGGGATAAGAATAGGAAGAGAGGAAGTCAAACTCTCCCTTTTTGCTGACAATATGATCCTTTATCTGGAAGATCCAAAAAACTCCATTAGAGTTTGAACTTGTAAATAGATTTAGCAAAGTGGCAGGATACAAGATCAACACCCATAAATCAATAGCTTTCCTATACACTAACAATAACAGGGCAGAAGAAGAAATCAGGAAATTGGTCCCATTCACGATATCCTTGAAAAGAATAAAATACTTGAGAATTAATTTAACAAAGAAAGTCAAAGATCTCTACAATGGAAATTATTGGACATTGAAGAATGAAATCGAAAATGACCTGAGAAGATGGAAAGACATTCCATGCTCTTGGTTAAAGAGAATTAATATAATAAAAATGGCCGTTCTGCCAAAAGCTCTTTATAGATTTAATGCAATCCCAATCGAGATACCAATATCATTCTTTACAGATATAGAAAAAGAAATTCTCAAATTCATTTGGAGCAATAAGAAACCCAGAATAGTCAAAACATTATTAAGCATAAAAGACAAAACAGGTGGTTTTGCTATACCACATCTAAAACTATACTATAGAACTGTAGTAAAACAAAAACAGCATGGTTCTGGTATCAAAATAGGAATGATGACCAATGGAATAGACTAGAAGACTCTGAAACAAACCCACAAATCTCTAAACACCTGATCTTTGACAAAGGGGGATAAAATACATTTTGAGCTTAGAGTGCTGCATGGTAAATCTTTTTTTAATTTATTTTTATTAGTGCATTATAGTTTTACATAATGTTGAGATTAGTTTTCACATATTCCTAAATGCACATAATTCAGCAATACAATTTGTTTAATATCCCCTACACACATCCCTCTACCTCCCTCCTCCCATCCCCTGATCCCTTCCCTTTCTTCCAGGTCCTATATTGTTCCTAAAAAAACCCAAACACAGTGACATAATTCTTATACATATGAAGAACATTTATATATATATATATATATACATATATATAGTATATAGTATATACAGTGACATTTATAACTGTTTGGAATATACCTTGCTTTATCTTAGTTCCAACATTTCCCCTTCTCCTCCCTTCCTATCTTCAAAATATTTGACAATGGGATTAAACATTTATGTTTTTGTACAGGTAGCTGCATGGTAAACCTAGGAGCCCACCGATAAGATCATATACCCAGGGAATTAGCAAAACACCTGTATGGCCTAGAGCAGTGGTTTTCAAGTGAGGTGGGACAATAAAATCAGCCAGGGAGTGTTTAAAAACGTCACTTATGAGGCAACACCCAGATACATTATATGAGAGTAGCTGGAGGAAGATTGGGGCACTGGTATTTTTACAACACTCCTCAAGCAATTCCAACACGCAGCCACGTTGGAGAACTGGTGGCAAAGATCATCCCTAACCAGTCATGTCCAGTGCAATCCTATTAGCAGTAGCCTCCTTTTATCCTCAGGGAATAGGTTCCAAGCCCCCCAGTGGTTGTCTGAAACCACAGTGCTGAACCTTACATACACTATATTTCATTTTTACAGACCTTAACAACCTCAGCATATGATTGATTTTCTTTATTTAATCAAAACCTTTCATCTTTTCACTTAGTGGCATTACCTCACAGCTTCTCCTTGGTGTATCCAAATTGGTAGCATCTCTAATCTTGTGCTTTGGGGCTATTATTAAATTAAATAAGGGTTACTTGAACACTTGCACTGCAATACTACCACAGTTGATCTGATAACCAAGAAAGCTACTAAGTTAATAAGGGGAGGGTAGTAGTATATACGGTGTGGATACACTGGACAGAAGTACGATTCACCCCCTAAGTAGGATGGCTCACAATTTCATCACAGTATTCAGAACAGCACACAATTTGAAACTTATGGATTGCTTATTGTGGGAATTTTCTATTCATTATTTTTGGGCTACAGTTGAACATAGAACATTAAAACCACAGAAAACAAAACTATAAGCAAGTAAGGACTACTGTATTATGATGCAAAAACCATCTCTTTCCATGTTGATGGAAGCCAAACAGGTTATTCTAGGGTAATGGATTCAGAGGCCAAAGGTGCCTGTTTTTGCCTTTTTCTATCAATACAAAGGCTGTTATTAATTAATTCCTTTTCTTTTTTCTTTTTTTTTTTTTCTTTTTTTGCAATTGGAAGCAGACAAGTGAGAGATCCCGAATTTCAGTTAAGAAACCCAAACACACCTTCACACTAAAAAATTCATTCATCACGGTTACCAGGCAGCCTTCAGGACATTTCAGTTCTTAATCTCTCATTTAACAAACAGTAGATATTCATTCCATTGTGACGATGTTAATTTTTATTACATTTGCCATCAAGAACCACAGTTAGTCATCTACATCTCTCAGATGAAAGGAAGTTGCATCATATATACAACTTTGAATGTATGAGTCAAGCCCCAGTGGAATGTTGGCAGAACGGACCTGAATGAAGTAGAACTACTGTTATTTGAAATAATGACCCACTGGGGCCTTGCTGTGCTACTCTATAGTAATAAGATTTGACAGGTGGAAAAAAAGAGATCAGGAAATAATATGAAAACACGGCTAGAATATTTTCACCATGTTGTAAGTTATTTCTTTTTCTATGGTGGCAGGGAGGGAGATGGAAAGGGACAGAAGGATTGTAGTGGGTTTAAGAACAGAAGAGGTGAACATTAGTTTGTGATATGCTGGTAATGGATATTCAGCAATGGGATGTCACCAAAACATGCATCATTTTCTTTTAAGGTTCTACAATCACCTTGAATGTTGAGCTATGAATTCATACAAAAAATTAAAAACCCCCCAATCAAAACTCAGCCACACAAGAACCAAACTTTTAGATCAGTGCACAGCTAGGTAGGAATGGGAATCTTAAGCTAAGGACCAGCTTGGAGAACTGGTACTCAGCCAGCCTGCTCCCTAAGCCCAGCTTGTTTCTCCAACTCTGGAGCCATAGATGTTCACAGAACAGAGAGAAAGTCAGCATCACACGGAGGCCAAGGAAGAAATACTGAAAAGGAGCAGTATTTCCATTTCTCCATGAACTTTTATTTCCTTCCTCAGCTCACAGACTGTTCTGCAATGAAGTATCCGGAAGAAACATTGATCCCTGCCCTCGAAGTCCAGGAACACCAACTCTCATGAAGCTTTTGATTTCAATATTTTAGAAAGTCCAGAGGCAGATGATCTGATTTACATATTGAAAGATACTTGAGGCAAAGTTCAAGGGGACATCTCCCACCTCCCAGTCACTATTCACACTATAGAGGAGCTGTTTTCAAATTGTAACCCTCTGTGTCTTATTTTGATGGTCCTAAAACATTTTAGTGTAAGTGAAGCCTGGTAATGGAGAAAATAAATCTTTAAAGCCATGTTTGTCCACTCGGGGTGAGTCTGTCCCCCGGAGGAACTTTAACAATGTACAGAAACATATGGGGTTGTCACAGCTGGTGGGAAGACGGAGGGGAGTCACAGGTACCAGGTGGGTAGAAACCAGAACGCTGTTAAATATCCTACAATGCACAGGAAAGCCCCACAAGAAAAGATTATCTGAAACAAAAAGTCAGTAGTGGTGAGGTTGAGAAACATGCTTTAAGGTTCTCAGTGAATTTACTCTAAATAACCTCCATTATTCACTCAGCAAACGACGACTTAGGGCCTAGTAAAATCTTAAGACACGACATGCTGGCGCAAGAGAGTCTGGATTTGCTGCTCTAGTAGAAGAATGACCTAAGTATAAAAACAAACATAAAACCTGCACAGAAACACAAATACAGGAGTTCACGAGGGTGCAGTTGGGAGCTGGGGAGGAACTGGGGTCACCTTTTCCAAGAGGTCTGCAGACTGCATGTTTACACTCAAAAGCATCACTCTTGCATATAAATTTGAAATAACTACTAGGAAAGTTCACCAAATCCCCAGGTACTTTTAAGGCAATTTGTCTTTCTGCTTCTCTCTACACATCCTCAGAGAAAAGCAACCTATGGTTTTCTTCCCTATTAAGATTATTTTCCTAACAATGTTTTTTTCTAAGGCCATAGAAATGCTCCATTTCCTTTTCCTGCCCTTAGTTTATTCTATCCAGACTTTAAAAATATGGATAAACATAGAGTGGAATTCTGTAACTGCTAATTAACTAAACAACACATCCTCAGCCTCTTCTATTTTGCTTCGGGTGGCTGCATACATTAATCAACAACTTTGAGGATGTTCGTTCTTAAACGTCTGCTAATTGCCCTCTGTGTTTTCCATATTGAGTGTAAAGAGCGCAGCAGGATCAGTTGTCTCCATTTCCCTGGTCCTGCTTTCCAAGCTGAAAGAACCCTGAACCAGCATGAAGTACTTAGGAAGGAATCAAAAGAACCTAAGAAAACTAGCATGTTTTCCCCCAGGAAAACTAGCGACTAGTCCAAAAGGATTTTGACCAAAGGTGCAGCTGTGTTAGACTTGCCAGGCTGGAACTGCGTACTGACCATTTCCAAGGCAGGCACCATACACAACCATGTGTCACATCAGGTCAGCAATGCAGATGCTCAAACTGTCTGGAACGCTATCATCTGCAATGGGAGCTCATGGCTGAGCTGAAACAGAAATCAGTTATGAGGGGCTGGAGTGGTGGTTCAGTGGTTATGGCACTTGCCTGGCATGTGTGAGGATGCGGGTTCGAATCCGAGCACCACATACACAATGAAGTGTTGGAACAATGAAAGCCACATGGAAAACTAAATAAAATTGATTCTTGCTTACTCTCTCACACTCACTGTCCCTCTCTTTTTAAAATAAAGAAAGAAGGAAACAAACTAACAAATTATGAATCAGAACTACCCAATGCCGTATGCCTCTGTAGGAAACATCCTGGGGACTGTCCCCAGTCCAATAACTGACACACACACTTGAGGCTCTGATTTGTGAGCATCACTGCACAACACTGGGCAGGGCAGCAAACCGATTTCTTGTTTGCTTTTAAGTCTGGGTTTGGAACTTGACACTTTCTAGTGCTGGGACGTGATAAAATTAATACAACCTCTCTGAGTCTTTATTTCCTCACCAGAGAAGTGAGAAAAATCAGACCTCTCTCTGTCTCTCTCTCTCTATCTCTCTCTCTCTCTCGATTACTCTTTAGTCTATAATATAGTTTGGATTCCATTGGGAAAATAGAGATCCTATTGGTTATTTCAACAGAAAGCATTTAATATGGGGAATTTATTAATCAGTTGTTGGAGAACAAAGAGGGTAAAACAAGGGCCATGGAGGAGTAACACCACCCTAAGGGCTGGAAGAGAGAAGGGCCAAGGTTGGGGTTATTGGAAAGAGCTGTGGAACCAAAACTGGACTGCAGAGGAAGGAGGATCGCTCCGAGGTACAGCCGTAGCGCAGGGTTGGGGACCCACAGAGCTGGTCCCACTGATTCTGAGAAGGTACGAGAAAGATCTGGATGCTGGAACCAGTAGGTTCCTGCAGAAATGGGCCACCGTGGATGACTCCGTCAAGGAGTGCATCAGAAGCAGGTCCCCTTTCTGGCTCCAGCCTCCATCTCTCCCTGGCACCTCAACTAGCAGCTGGCAAAGGAGAAATATGGATGCAGAGAGGCCAGTTCCACGAAGCAAGTACAGAAGAGTGGATTTGGAGCCGAGAAGCAGATGGGTTAGGAATGGCATCTATCCATTTAGAGGAACGATTCCTGTGTGGCAGACTGTGCTGGGGGCTGGGGAGTCTGCAGAATTCAGTGGCAACTCTTTCAAAGTGCACAGCTCAGTGACTGGCAGAGGGAGATCCTCAAAGGGGAACTCATATACTGTTGATGAAAACAAAATTATTGCAACCACTATGGAGAACAGTATGGACATTCCTCCAAAAAAGTAAAAAATGATCCACTATATGGTCAAGCCATCCCACTATTTGGTTTATATACAAAGGAAATTAAATGAGAGTGTGCAGAGATATTTACATTTTTGTGTTCTCTGCAGCACTATGCACAGTAACTAAGATATGGAAACAACCTAGG
>PVKS010027191.1:0-27793 GCA_004027875.1 Aplodontia rufa | reverse complement strand
GACCGCAAACTGCCTGAGAGACCACCACCTGCTGCCTGAGAGAGGCAGCAGCAGCAGAGATGGCAGAGAGATCAGCAGCGGTAGAAGATTCAGACAGTAAGAGCCTCGGCTGCAGAAATAAGGACTCTGGTATGGCAATAGAAACAAGGACTCTGAATGTGAATAGCCTTGACTCTAAATGTAATGCCTTAAGGGCCTAGACTCTAAGAGAGGGAAGGCAGGAAGCGCCTGGAGGCCTTTAGCCGAGGTAAAGGGAGAAATAAAGTGCTTGAAGAACTTAAGAGCATATGGGTCTAGTTGAATGCTTTGTCCGGTACCTGCCGGCCGGGACCGGACAGGAAGGTACAGACATTACACATACACCCTGATCCTACAAATGCACTGCCTTTTCGTCTTCCCAAATCATCTTCCAGAGTTGTTCATTTTCACAAGGAACTACATTATATTCATCTGCTATTTTTGTCTACAGTCCACAGTTCATATTAGGGTTTACTCAGTGCTTTGATAAATATATTATTGCATTTATTTACCTTTATTGTATCAAAGCAATTTCACTGCCCTAAAAATTTTCTCTTCTCCACCTATTTGTCACTCCCTCTCTACAACCCCAGGCAACCAGTTCTTTTACTACCTCTAAAGTTTTGTTTTTTCAAGAATGTCATAGAGCTGAAATTGTGCTAATGGAAAATTAGCACAAAATTTTAGATTGACTTATTTCATTTATGAATATACATTAAATATTCTTCCATATATTTTTTCTTATTTGATATATTGTTTATTTTTTACCATAAATAATATTTTATCACCTGGCTATACCATAGCTTATGTTCCCATTTGTCCACTGAAGGACATCATAGTTCTTTCCAAGTTTTGGCAGTTATTAACAAAGCTTCCAAAAACTTTCATGTGGAAGTTTTTGTGTGAATGTGAATTTTCAACTCATTTGAATTAATACTAAAAAGCACAGTTTCTTGGGTTATCTGGTAAAACTATAGTCAGGTTTGTTATAAAACAAAAATAAAGTTCATGCCAAACTTTCTTCCAAAGTGGTTTATCATTTTTTCAGTCACACTGGAAATGAGGAAGAGTTTCTGGTGCAATACATTCTTGCTGACATGTGGTAGTGTTAGTGTTTAGGAGTTCGACCTTTCTAATAAAAATATGGTATCTCCTTGATTTCGTTTGGTATTCCTGTATGACGTATGACATTGTACTTCTTGTCATATACTTATTTTTCATCTGTACTCCTTCTTTGGTGAAGTGTCTGTTCAAGTTTAAGTGTCTGTTCAAGATTAATTATTAAATTGGTTTATTTTCTTATTATTGAGTTATAAGATATCTTGGTACATTTTACATAACAGTACTTTATAGGAAATACCTTCTATAAATATTGTCTTCTTTCACTTTGTGACTTGTCCTGTTATTTTCCAGACAAGGCCTTTTGAAAGCAAAATTTTTTAATTGTAATGAAAGCAGCTTATCAATTATTTTTTTCATTGTTCATGCCTTTGGTGTTGTATTTGAAAAGTCATTGCCTTAGTCAAGTTCATAGAGTTTGTCTCATGTAATCTTCTGGGAATGTTTCTTTTCACATTTGGATCTAGATTTACTTTGAAATTTTTTCTTTTCATGACAGTATCTCTATATTTGTTATGTGTTAATTTTTTGTATGTGGATATTTAGTTGTTCCAATACCACTGTTTGACAACTTCATGTTTGTTCCATTATATTGTCTTTGTTCCTTTGTCAGAGATAAGTGGGTAATGCTCATGTGAACCTATTTCTTGTTATTTTTTCCTATTGATTTGCTTATGGTTTCACCATTGTCATGTGTCTTTATTCCTGTATATTTATAATAAGTTTCGAAGTTAGATAGTGTCATTATTTTCAATTTTGTTTCCTTTCAGTTGTGTTTCCTTTCAGTTGTTCAGTTATATGTTGGCTATTTTTGGTCTTTTGACTGTCCATGTAAATTTTATTTTGTCAAATTAATTAATTTCTTTAGGAATTGCATGGAATCTACAAATCACTTCAAGAAAAACTGGCTCCTTGAAAATATTGAATCTTTCTATCCACAAGCATGGAATAGCATTGTATTCAGTTCTTTGATTTCTTTCAGTAGACAGTATACTAATATATAGTACACACACATACACACACACATATGTACTAATATCTATAAAGTGTTCCAATATCTAGCAATTTGAAAAATGCAGATTAAAACTTCACTGGGATTCCATCTCCTCCAGTCAGAATGGTAGTGCTCAAAGATACAAGTAACAATAAATGGTGGTGATGTGGGGAAAATGGTTCACATTATTGGTGGGACTGCAAATTGGTGCAACTGCTCTGGAAAGCTGTATGAAGATTCCTGAAAAAACTAGGGATGGATCCATCATTTGACCCACTCCTTCGTATATATCCAAAAGATTTACATAGCCACCTCAGTGTTTATAGTAGGACAATTCATGATAACCAAGCTATAGAGCCAACATAGGTGCCCTCAACAGATAAATGGATAATTAAAATATTATATATATACACATATATACATATGTATGTATACAAATATATACAATGGATTATTTAGTCATCAAGAGAATGACTTTATGACTTTTGCTAGTGAATGAATGGAACTGGAAACTTTCATGCTAGGTGAATTAGGCTAGTCCCAAAAAAGTCAATGGTTGAATGTTTTCTATGATACGAAGAAACTAATCCAAAGTAAGTGAGTAAGGATAGATGAAAAATGAACTAAATAAATATTGGTGGAGTAAACAAAGGGGAATGAAGGGAAGGGAGAAGGAATGGGTTAGGGAAAGATACGGAAATACAATGGAATGAATATGATCTAACATTCGTATGCATATATATAATATATATATCACAATGGATCTCATCACAGTGTACATCACAAGATGCTAATTTAACAGATATATAAGTAAATAGCAGAAAGATCAATGGAGCAGAGGGAAGGGAATAGTGGGTGGGAGGAAAAGAGAGGAAGGAGCAGTTCTTGGGTCTGCATTAGAACAAATTATATTCCATGCTTCTATAATTATGTCAAAATAAATTCTATTGCCACATATAATTAGGAACAGCCAATTTAAAAGGAAAAAAAATAATGATGGCAGACATGTGTATTGTTTATAGAAGTTCTTTATCAAATTTAAAAAGCTATCTTTGAGCTGAGCTCAGTGGCTCACACCTCTAATCCCAGTGACTCAGGAGGCTGAGGCAGAAGAATCAGAAGCTCAAGGTCACCCTTGGCATGAAGAGAGGACCTACACAGCTAAGTGAGAACCAGTATCCAAAAAAGGGAGGGGGCTAGGTATGTAGTTTAGTAATAAAGTGCCCTGGAATTCAACCCTCAGTACTTCCTCAAAAATAAGATAAAGAAACAGTAAGTTATGTTCGATTCATTCTGTCCTGTGCTGAAAGATTTTATTCCAAATTTTTCTTGGATTTTGTGAAATGCTTTCTCCGCATCTACTGATAAGATCATGCAATTTTTCTTATTTATATGATAATGTTATGAAAATTGCATTGATTTTTAAGTAATGAATCAACCTTGAAAATGTTGGATCAATTTCAGTTGGTCATGTCCTTATCTTTTTGTGCATTGTTGGATTCAGCTTGCTAATATTTTGTAGGAGGCTTTTTCTTCTGTATTTATGGGGAATATTGGAATATACTATTTTTCTTGTAACTTTTTTCTCTGGTTTTGATAATCATAACGCACCTGAGTACAGATTAGGTGAGATAGGCAACATGGGGCGGTAGAGCTAAAACTAGGTGTGGAAAATATCCAAAGTAATGAAAGAGTATGAATAGACAAACTATAAAAACAGAAAAAGAAATTTAAAAATGCAAACTTCTGGTTCACCCAGTGACTATTTTTTTTTTTAAGAGATGGAGTCATCATTCTATCGCTTATGCTGGCCTTGAACTCCTAGGCTCAAACAATCCTCCTACTTTAGCCCAAGTAGCTCATACTACAGTTCCATGCCACTTTGACCAGCCCTATGCAGTGATTTTTAGCACTTTGTTCTAGCACATAAACCAACTTGATAAGAAATAGCTGTAGGTAGCCAGTAACCTTCCTCTAGCATAGCATACATAAATCGTTTTCAAGAAAAGTCTCTTTAGGACCTTTGACAGGGAACAAAATCAGGAAAAGATACATGAAAGGAATGTGAGAGTGATAAAATATGAGGTAATCTCAGATGTGTAAGGGAGTCACCTGGTTGTAGGGAAATGATCCGAGTAGTGCTTAATTCATAAGTATCTTCACCTTCATTGATGTCTCTCTGTCTTCCACATGACATGATAAAAGAAAGCAGCCTAAGGAATCAGGTTAAGTTGGTGAGAGAAGTTATTCAAATGCTTTTTATGTGGTTGATAACTGTGTTATTCAGTCAGTGAGGTGATGAAGTTGGGAATAACAATTTGAGTTGCAAATATTACTTGTAGTATTGTGTTATGTAAAGAACAGCAAACAGAAGTGTTTTCTCTACCATATAGTACTTTAATGTAGGATTTGTTTTAGCTCATCCTGTTTTTATTCAGTCTTTGTTAGTCTGAAATTCATAATCAACTGGGCAACAGAGACAGTAGTTGTAATAGCAGTGAGATAGTTCCCGAGAAGCAAATGGCTTACCACAACTCTATTACACAAAATAAAGGAACATTAAACATAGTCTTTCCTTAACACTGTTTCATTTTATTATTTTTCCCTCTATTTTAAGCTAAGCAAAGGTATCCCATTATACAGGTGGACTATAGTCAAGGAAAATTATGTTACTATGACATGATGCTGTAACATGTTGCCAAAAAAGAAAGAAAGAAAGAAAGAAAGAAAGAAAAAACTCTATTGTTGGTCAGTTAACTTTTTTTAATATCTTTATTTATTCACTTTTATGTGGTAATAAGAATTGAACCCAGCTCCTCACACATGCTAGACAAGCACTCTGCAACTGAGCTACAACCCAATCCCTAACTTTTAAGTTGACAATTAAGAGCAAAAAATCCAAAACAAATTAGACAACATTGCTAACATAGCACTCAAAACATTTTATGTTAGTAGGTCCATAACAACATCTTGGGGTAATGAAGCAATAATAAATTACTTGATGGTAACCAAAATAATGTGCTTAAAAGTGAACAGATTGCTATGATAAATGTTTACATACATAAAATTGAACACATTCCTGCCTTCTCAAACTTGATTTTGAATGTACCATAAGAAAAAACTGGAAAGGGTTTCATTGTATTAACTGTGTATTCACAATATTTTATGTCTGGCATCATCTACTATCTATGTTCATCACCTGGGTGTACTTACAGAAGTGAAGAATGGCATTAAATAACATTTCCCCTATCTTTCTGAATTCATGAGATTTGAACACCGAACATATTGATGTAAGTTTAGAAAATTATTCAAAAATAAAATCCCACACACAATATCATTTATATTTAGGATACCTTACTTACAACTTGAAACTACAACATATTCCACCTGATATTTTTAAGCTTTTTAGAAATCATCATACCAAATCGGTGATAAATGTAAGTTTTGAGTTTTGTTGGTATTATATATTTGAAATGAGAACACACACATAATTTCACTTTAAACTTGGGAGGAATGGTAACTAGGTTGTTATGAACTAACATCTCTCATTAAATTGATGACTGTACCTAATTCTTATGTCTGCTGAATGCAGTTCATTAAGTTTATGCTCCTTTGCTTTTGTTACTACTTTATGCATTGTGTTATTTTTCTTTATGATTACCCTATAAATCATTTGGTAGGTAAGGAAGCTTAACCTACCTTTCTAAGGACAAAAATCTCTTAGAATCATTGGTTCAACAATATAATCTTGAAATTACTATGTGCTAGTGCCTAAATGATTTGCATGGACTTAATGTAACATATTAGTGCTCCTTACAAAATATGATAGGCTGCTTGAAGCAATGGAAATTTTACTTTTTTCACAATTCTGAAGGCTAGAAATTCTAGATTGGACTTCCAGTATGGTTGAGTTCTGGTGAAGGGTCTCTTTCTGGTTTTCAGATGCACTCTTTCTTACATATGCTCATATAGGTTTTCATCTTTGCATCCAGATGGGGAAGCGAGAAGGAAGGAAATATGAAGGCAGAAAAGAGAGATCAGGAGTCTCTTTTTATATGAACACTAATTGAGTCATATCACAGATTTACTGTTTTTACATCATTAACCTTGTATTTCTGAATGCCTTATACTCAATGCAGTCACATAGGAGGTTTGGACTTCAACATATTACTTTTAGAGGACAATTTTGTTCCTAGCATTCTTCCCCTGGACTCTCAATATCTGTGTGCTTTTTACAGGCAACATGTATTCATACCATCATACCATTGCAAAAATCATACCTTATGTATTTGAGCATCAACTGTAAAGACTAAAGTTCAAAGTCTCACCTAAATATTATCTAAGTCAGATAGGGGTAAGACTCTATGATTGATCATTGACAAAAAACCATCCCCCAGCAGCAGACCTGCTAAGTGAGACAAATTATGTTCTTCCAAAATACAATAGACATTCTCATTCCGAAAAAAAAAAAAAAGATGATGTGTAGGATCTCAAAGAATTCTAAAATTTCTCAAGACAATTCCATTATATTGTAAAGCTTTAATAGACCTCTGTGGCTCAACATCCAGTCCCCTACTCCCACTGGCATGGCATAGTCAGTCATCCACTGACTGAGAGCAACCTCACCTTTTCAGATCTCTAGGAAGTTCCTACCCATGCCATCTTCTGAGATAGTGGCTGCCTCCTGAAGCCTAGTTGTGGCCCTCCGTGGCCTTCAAAAATACAGTATATAATTATACTTAAAGATGGAAAAGAAAACATCCTTGTCTCTGAGTATATGGTAGGAGTGACAGCCATGGGATGTCTGAACACCTTCAACATGACTTTTCCTCTTCCTTGGAGAATAGTGCAGGATCCTAGCCGAACAATTCTGCTTTGGTGTGGTGGTATCCAAGAAGTTTGACAGTTTTTTCTTCATTATTTTCTACTTTAATTGTCCCCTTTAGGTCAAAGTGAAGTGTTTTTGATGGTATAATCATATGTGTATTTCTGATTCTGCTAAGATGGCTGATAAATCCATGACATTTACCCATGATCTCTTTCTCAAGTTGTTCAATCACACAACTTAGTGTTCTCTTCAAATATGCTCTCATTATTTGCCATATAGATAAGGCTAAGAATTTCCTAAACCTCCATGTTCTGGTTTCTTAAAAAGAAAGTTATGAATTTCTAAGATAAAATGGCCCAAGGTAAATATTCCCCTTCTAAAAGGAAGGAATAAGAAATAATGAGTAGAGACTAGACCAAAGCAATACTGAAACTCAGCAGGGTGAATGTTAAATCCTGAGGCTCAACATTTGGGATCTGGGCACACTGAAGTGGAAGGTGGGCTCCCAAGGTTTTAAGCTGCTGCACCCTAACAGCTTTGTTGGCTGCAGCCCATATGGCCACTTTTGAGCAGGTTTTGCACCCTGACTGTAGCTTTGCTCAGCAGTCATTCCATTTTGGGCATCTCTATCTTTCTGGGGTGCCCCTGGAAGGTTTGACTTAACTCTCCCAACTCCACATTTCCACTCTATCAGGGGCTGCTTTCAGGGACACCAACAATGCCAAGCACTGCCTGCTTCCCAGGCCATGACTCTGTATTCTTGCACTCTGCATGACTGAAATCATCACCACCTGTATAATACCAAGGCCTAGGGCAGGTGGGAGCTTCACCTAGGTGCATTTGAACTATTCCTGCAGTGACTACTGAACAATTTGACAACTGGAATCAAGGAAAGGGATCCTAGGAAGATGATATGTGAAGTAGTGATAGATGGCATGAGGCCCTGGCTTACCTTGTAAAAGACTGCCCTATTTCAAAGTCCATGAAATGAATTTGCATTTTGTACATCTCATAGGTTGTGATGAGTAGGATCTTGCTGATTCATCTTTTGCCCTCAAGTCATCTTTCCTATTGTCCCTGGACAAAGTGTTTGGATTCCTTTTCTTGTTACCAATAACTTCATGCTCCTTGGGTGAAACATGAGGGATGCTGTTTCCAATTCATGCTGCACATTAAACTAAAACTAGCCAGTAATACCCATGCTGCTTCCTGAACAGTTGCATGATTCCTCTGCTGTTTTTCCTGCATTAGTCAAAGGATCAGCTGGGGTCAAAAAACATGTGAGGCATGGTTCTCTTCTGCTTGGCTTGGCATGACACAGTAGAAAGGCAATTTTCTTACACACACTGCAAGGAATTGCAAGGGATTAAATAGAGACGCTACAAGACATAATATGACCTAGACTCTAAACAGAAGACTTCACTTGTGCTACATGCAATTAATCAAATCAAAACCAATCCAGATGAAAGAGGAGTAGGTTAAGTAGACTCCACTTCTTTGGAGTGCAGCAAACCAACATAGTAAAGAATCATGGGATGAATATTTTTAACCATATCTAAAACAATCTACCATAAAATTACAAAATGTATGTCCAGAGAAAATTTAATGGATATTTTTAAAATATAGAACTGAAATAAAAGATTTCTATAATTAAACTTTTGAGTTGAATAATTAATATAAAATAAAATGCATAAGCATTTAACCTAAATTATAATTTGTACAAAATATGATGTCAAAGAACCAGACCCCACACCTTAGGATATTTGAATAAAGCTGATGATGAAATAAATGGATGACAGAGTTTGAGTAGAGAGAGAGAGTTCCACAGTTGGGATAGTTGAAGAAGAATTTCAAGAAAATCTGTTTTAAATAAAATATAAATCTAATATCTTATGACACAAAGTCTAACAGTGGTAGAGATTTTGGGTGGATTTAATCAGAGCTCCTATTTCTTTTAATAACTAATATTTTCAGTTCTTCCTTCCTTCATATGTTAATCTTGTCACCAGAATTGATCAATCAGATCAATTAGTTAATCCAAAATAGACCATATCAGCACTACTAAAGAAAGTTAAAGTGTATATAAAATATATGTATATATATTAATATAAGAAAATACAGATTTTAGAAAATAATGCTATTAGGCATAAATAAGATAGTTTCATAATGAAAAACAAGGGTCAACACATCCAAAGACTACAAACTATTCTAAACATTTATGCTCCAAAATACATAGACAGAAACGAATGTAACATTCAGAAGAAATGAATTCACAATTATAATTAGAAAATTTAATGTTCCTCCATCAATAACAAATAAAGTAGAGAAAAGTTTTTGAGATTTGAATTAGTTATCATTGTGTGATTAGAATAAAGCATTCTCAAAAGCCTCAAAAGATTTTAATTATGACTCAGCAGACATGTATTAGGACAGAATTTGAAGTATATTATTTTGGCTCAATACTTGGCTCTTTAATCACAAGTAGAACTAATTATATAAGTATTACTGCCCGGTCCCGGCCGGCAGGAACCGGACAAGACATTCATTCAGGCGGTGAACTGAGGTTAAAATAGACTCACTGGTCTTAAGTTCTCCAAACGCTTTATTTCTCCCTTTACCATGGCTAACGGCCTCCAGGAGCTTCCTGCCTTCCCTCTCTTAGAGTCAAGGCCCTTAAGGCATTACATTTAGTGTCAAGGCTATTCACGTTCAGAGTCCTTGTTTCTACTGCTATACCAGAGTCCCTGTTTCTGCAGCCGAGGCTCTTACTGCCTGCATCTTCTACTGCTGCTGATCTCTCCGCCATTGCTGCTGCTGCTTCCATGCTTCTTCTCTGACTGCTTCAGGACGGGGCTGGGTTGCTTCTTCTCTGGCTGCTTCTTCTGCCTGACTAGTCCCTACTCTATTTATCCATTACAATAGCCAATAGGGGTACAATGCAAACATGTTTATACAATTGTAACAAATGAGTGGCCTAATGGTTTAGTCATGTGGTCAGGCATTACAGTCACTAAGGAAGATACAAGCCAGCTGGGTCAGAGTTGTTTACCACCAATTCTTTCATAAGCCAGCTGGACCTCATGTTGGGGGATCCCCAACATATTACTACTATTTCAAAATGGATAAATACCAACATACTATAATAAATGTAGGATACAATTTAATTTACTAGTTTGATACTAATACATGGAAAACCAAAATATCAGAACTAGTAATGCCTTTAGAAACATTGGAGGTCATTTGGGATAATAAAAGTCTTTTTAAATTTATTATTATTTCTGATATTCTCATTTTCTGTGTATTAGAATCAAATTATTGATAAGCCATTCTTTTGCCTATGAAAAATAATCAATGCTGACTGCAGGGAATGAGAATTTCTAGTTTCAAAATTCACAAATTTGCTATAAACTCCCCATCTGAATTTCAAGCATAAAAATATGGGTACATTTCGGCATGTAATTGATATAATTAAAGATTCTAATTGCAATTAAAAATTAGTGATGTTGGAAATAATTATACAGCTTACAAAAAAGTTTATTGTATGCCTTCAGAGTTCTAGAATTACAGGTGATAAGGGTCCAAATACATTTGTGCTTGACAGTATAAAAATGAAGGAAAGAGAAGTCATATGCTTGTTCCAATGGAGAACGGTCAGTACCAGAACTGGAACTAGTTCTGTGCTGTGTTGTTTGTTATTTCCCTGCAAGGACATTGACTGACAACACCCTTAGGACATTGACTGACAACACCTTTAAATTTTATATCATGAGACTCTGGTATAGACTATAAATATCTATATTTTTTCTATTCCACTGTGCATTTATATTTACTTCAAATCTATATAAATGCACATGCTTACTAAATATTTACTTTAAAATTATTTTGTATTATGTTTTTCTTCCTTTCTTGAACCAATGTAACTGAGGATTAAACAGAGAAAGAATTTTGTCTCAATCTTATCTTCAACATAAAAGTTTCAAAACTTTAAAAATTTAAATTCATTTTCAGCTTAACTTCTTTTGAAGAGCAATAGATTTAGTGAGGGTAGACTCAGTGCACAGTAACACCATGCTGAAACCCTAAATGCACCCAGTTAGTCTTCTTGCTAAATGGCCAGGACATGGTTTCTATGCAGTGCTAGAACCCATGCCATTTCTCTCTGCTCCTGTGCTTTATACCCTTCTTTCTTTTGATGTGCTCACCTTTTCAATTAAGTCAAGCTTTATTTAGATATATAACTCATTTCATACTAAATTTAGAGTTCTTAAAAATTTATCCTCAGGGCTGGAGCTGTGGCTCGGCAATTGAAGCGTTTGCCTGACATGCGCCAGGACGCAGGTTCAAACCCCAGCCCACATACACAACTAAGGGCTGGAGAAACAAAAGCCAGATGAAAAGCTAAACAAAGTTGATTCTTTCTCTCCCTCTCTCCCTCTCTCTCTCTTTCTCTTTAAAAACAAACAGAAACATTTTATCCTGTTAACACTTTGCATTTTATTCACTAAACATTGTGTATATTTCTTAGATTAGATCTCAGAAAATCAGTGTCATATATTTGTTTTCAGAGTTTGCTATCCCTTCCTTGGGATCTCCTCCTTTTTTTATTTTATTGAGCGGAGGATAACAAACAGGTGACTGTGTCTACCTTAGGTTTTTCCATTCACACCTGCCCTTTCTTACCCATCATTGGAATGAGGTTCAGCATAAGGCACCCTTTCTGTCTTAGGTTGATAAGGGGGTTGAAAGGATTTTCCCGTCACTGACTACCAGCCCCTTGAGCTTGCATAGCTGACTCATGGTCATCAACTCTGAGGGCAGCATAATCTTGCTTGATCCCCTCCATGCCTTTTCACCGCAAGACCAATCACAAAGCACACAATAACGACACTGGCCACTCTTCCCCAAGACTTAGCCATATTGCTCAGGTAGCCGAAACTCAGTCCAGGCAGCTTATGAATACACATAGAACCAATGTCCACCAAGATGTCCATTTGTTCTTGCAGTGGATTAACTCGTTGGTTCATGGTCAATAGTCCAATGTGCAGGTGTTGATCCTGATTTGTGAAAGCCTTTGCAGCTGAGCTGGACAAGTTGTTCAAGATCCGCCGTCAGCACAGTCACTGCCAGGGCTGTAGCAGCTGCAGCTAAGATGTCAAAGTCTCTCTAATTACGCTGAAGCAGGACCTGCAGGTTTTCTTCCCTGATCCGTATCTTTCTCTCTAGGAAGCTACTAAAGGCTCTGAAAAACAACTCAAAAACCTCTATGTGAAATAGGAACCTTTCTTGAAAGACCTATACAAACAGCAACAGGATGACTCTGGGGCAGCTAGCCCTTCCTCTAGAAACTAAGGGCAACATTCCTCCACCGTCTTAAGGAATGCCCGGGCCGTGGCCGTTTTTAAAGGTGTCAATAGTTTTGTGACATTTCCAGGCCCATGGTGAATTCTAATCCCTAACCGTGACATTTCCAAGCCCATGGTAAATTCTAATCCCTAACAAAATTGCAACTACAACAATAGTACAAAACCCACACCAACAATAAGCATACGAAGACACACAGAACAAATTCTTCAACAAAACATAGGACGTCCTTCCCCGGCTCGAAGCCAGTACTTCCTCTCCTCGAAGGAGATCCTTACCTCAAGGTTACCCCAGCTCTAGGCCCTTGCTTAGTCCCTCAGGAGGACTCTTCCGTTTATTCCCTCAGGAGGACTCTTCCGTTTATACTTAATATTGGTTTTCGCAATCCCCGTATGGGCCACCAGTTGCCCGGTCCCTGCCGGCAGGAACCGGACAATGCTCTCATTCAGGCGGTGAACTGAGGTTAAAACAGACCCACTGGTCTTAAGTTGTCCAAACACTTTATTTCTCCCTTAACCGAGGCTAAAGGCCTCCAGTCACTTCCCACCTTCCCTCTCAGAGTCAAGGCCCTTCAGGAATCACATTTAGAGTCAAGGCTATTAACATTCAGAGTCCTTGTTTCTATTGCCATACCAGAGTCCCTGTTTCTGCAGCCGAGGCTCTTACTGCCTGCATCTTCTACCGCTGCTGATCTCTGTGCCGTCACTGCAGCTGCTTCCATGCTTCTTCTCTGACTGCTTCAGGACAGGGCTGCTTGCTTGCTTGCTTGCTTGCTTCTGGACAAGGCTGCTTCTTTGCTTGCTTGCTTGCTTGCTTGCTCGCTCTCTGGCTGCTTTCTCTTCTCGCGTGCTCCTCTCTGGCTGCTTGCTTTCAGGAAAGGGCGGGTTGCTGCTTCTACCTGATTAATCGCTACTCTATTTATCCATTACAATAGCCAATGGGGGTACAGCACAAACACGTTTATCCAATTGTACAAATGAGTGAGCAAATAGCTTAGTCATGCGGTCAAGTATTACATCACTAAGGAAGATACAAGCCAGCTGGGTCAGAGTTGTTTACCACCAATTCTTTTACAAGCCAGCTGGACCTCATGTTGGGGGAATCCCCAACAGGATGGAAATTCCTGTAGCTTTTATAACAAACTCAATCCAATTTTTTTTTTTTCAGGGCTGAAGACCAACTCCGGGCCTTGCATGTGCTAGGCAAGTGCTCTGCCACTGAGCTAAATCTCCAACCCCCAACTCAATTCTTTTATAACTTTATTGAAATAGGCTGACAAAAACTTTGTAAAAGGTTTACAGCATGTCTTACACACACACACACACACACACACACGCAGGTGCGCGCACGCGCACACACACACACACACACACATTGTGAAGAGACAACAGCAAATAAGCTACATAGACATATTACCTAGCTTTTTACTTGACTCATAAACTTTAAAAGTAGAAGAGCAATTGAAATGTGAAGCATGGAGAGGAATTTGTATTATAATTAAGTCTTCGTGTTAAAACTGAAAATTTGAAATACCTACTAAAAGTGATAGCGTAAGAAGTATTTGTGTACTCTTCTTCATGTAATACGCTATGAAGAAAAAAGGAAAAAGAAAACATACCAATCTTTTTCCATTTTATATTTACATGTAAGGAAAGAACACTACCAAGGATGTTTCCTTTGCTAAATCATTGGAATAAATTCCTTCACAATAGAGATGGTAATGTGGCTTATTTCCAATTTCAATTAGGTAAGTTGAAGTTCTTTGTGGTAATTATATTGAGAACATCATATACATAATTTCCCTTACGAAGTGAAAATACTGGTCTGAGGGAAAAAATGATATTATAAAGTGAAGGATAAAAGTACTTTTATTATACACAGTATAGAATTTAATTATACTGAAAATAAGTATAATTTATTTAAGTATTAGTTTTTTCATTACTGACTTTAAGTAAAATGTGAAGATTGAAATACTGATTATTAATAATAGAGAAAAGCAAATTAAAATTTTTTAATTATGTTAATTTTTCTGTCATTCTTTCCATTCATCTATTTATATAGATATGTTTTATAATTAAGAAAATATATGTATACATATATGCCTTATGTATAGTATACATATATTTTATACATCTTACATTTAAGATAGTATATTTCCAGACAGATATTTCTCACTAAAACATCAGAAACAATGGGTAAAAATCTCATCCCTTATCACTCACTTTGGATGAACAGAATATATAAGAATATACACATTCATATACACCAATATAGTTAAATATATGCAATATAGCTTTGAAAAGAAAATATCCATATTAAAAAGAATTTTTTTTGTTGATTTACCAGCAACTATAACTATTTAGTGATATAATTAGAATCCTAGGAGGTTTTTTTTTTTTTTGAAATAAGAAAAGTTATTTGGAGGAATACAAGTGACACATCTAATCAGTTTTGCTACTTAACAGTCTACACTTGTATTTATGAATAATGGCTTTTTGGGAATAATTTGTCACCAGTATTTTTCAAAATAATGTGTCACATTATGGATTCATAAATTGTCAGAGGTCTTTGAGAGTCTTCATACATATTTGTGGGTTTTTTTGGAGAACTATATATGTCCTTTGCCAACCAGGCAATTAAAATCCTTCAATATGGCAATATGTGGAAGGTTACTGAAGGTAACTTTCAGGTGATCTGGAGAATTATAATTTCATTATATATTTATCATATGACATAAAAATTATGTAAATATTTCTTTGAATTTGACCATATAGATTTTTCATGGTAAGATTTATGAAAACAATTTAATTATGAGTTATTTTATTTGGCCAATTATTATTTAAAAGATAGTTCATTATTCATTAGTGGATTCCTTAGGCTTTTTAAATTGTGAAATGTTTGAATCATTCACTTAAATTGAATAATTATGGTAAATATTATTTGAAAATATCTTTGTAGGATAAGATTCATAATGTGGACTTTTTATTGATAAACTGATGAATTATCACAAAAGAGACAACTTACATATGTCTCTAGCACTGAGATGAATAATAAAAATGTAGGCTTCTACAATTGCCTGCAGTGCTCTCTTGCAAACTGATGCTCATCATAAACACTCCAAGAGAAATTGCTCTCCTAATTGCTTACATGATGTTGGACAATGTATTGTGCTAAAGAAGACTGATGATGTAAGTGTTATTTTCAGTCTGTCTCTTTGCTCAATATTTTTTGATTTATCCACATTATTTTATGCAGTTGTTAACACAGTCTTTTTTATTAATGAATAGAGTTCCATTTTGTGAACAAATCACAATGTATTTTTCCTTTCTATTTTACTTGGATTGGAAAATTTTGTAGTTTTATCAGTTATTAAGTTATCAATAGGGTAATGTCAGTAATTTGGTATATGATATTTCACAGTAAATACAAATATGTCCTTCTGGGACACATACCAAAGAGTGAAATTGTTGGTTCCACAATATTGTAACTTTATGATATAGTTTTCTATATGATACGTTTCATTATTTGATAATGCAGGATCTCCCTCTTTGTTGTCCCTCCACAAGACTGTTTTGCCAAAATTTGCCTTTCATGCTTTTATATACAGTTTACATAAACTTGTCAATATCCCTGTAATTGTACTGAGTAGGATGATCAAATGTGAAAGTATTACTAAATCTTATTTTTAAAATTGGTATACTATCCCATGTACTGGATCTCTAATAATTCTCATTTTTTGTGAGTAAATATCTTACATGATTTTTCTAAATATAAAGGAATGTTATATTTTAGATATGACTATATTTGGATTTTTATTCAAATTTTAATTTTCTTGAACACAAATAGAAATAAATTAATTCTTGAACTGATCAACTTAGAAAAATAAACATGGAATCAATATTGTACAAATATTGTTGAATTTACTGTTCAAAATCCTTAAAAAATGAGAACTTTTTCATTCTTTTAACTTATATTGACTTTATTTCTCTTATTTTCATAAATTAGGATGTTCAAAGTAATGTAAAAGGAAAGTATTTTATCTCATTGCAATCAAAGTACTCATTATTCATTATTAAATATTTTAAAATAGATTTTTTTCTATGGTTACTGTTTGGAAAATTAAAGATTTTTATAGTACTAGTTTATAAAGATTTTATCATAAATAATGTGTAATTTTAAATCTAATATTTGTCTCTTAATTGAACTACATAGTTTTTGTCTATTCTATTATCTATTGAGTAATGTTTTTTAATTTATTAATGTTTAATAACATTTGTATTTTCAGAATATCCCCAAATTAATTTTTAGTGTAATATTTTTAATCACTGATTGAATTAATATTTTCTATAGGATATTTGTATATATATTCTTTTTTTTATATTTAACATGTTTAAATATTGTTTATAATTAATTCATAAAATTATTTGAGAAAAGTATTCTTTTAATTTGAAGTATCATGAAATGTTTTTGTGAATCAACTATTATTTTTTGTTTAATTGTTTGGAAAAATTCATTAGTGAGGCCAATGGGATCTGAGATATTTTTTCAAATGTAATTTTTTAACTTGATTTAATGGTTACAAAAAATATAGCAATTCTTTCAGTTCAAATTTGTCACATGACTTCTTTGAATTTTGTACATTTTATTCGTATTGTCAAAATTATGGAAATAAGTTGTCTTGATATCCTCTTTCTAAAATATATTTCTTATAGTATGTGTAGTGATATTCTTCATTTTTTCTGTAATATTGATAGTTTATATTTTCTTCTTTGAGTTTATAATAGTTATGCTTCATGTTTGTCAATTTTGTTTATTTATTGACTGTTCATTTTTATCTTTAGTTTCCTCCATGATTACAAATTGTATATCTTCTATTCGTTTAGTAGGGCTACCATTATAATTAGCATATATAGAAAGTGTCTTAAACAACAAAAATTTATTCTCCTCCCAGTTCTGGAAACTAGAATTCTGAGTTTGAGATATTGGGAGGGTTGTTTTCTCATGTCTTTTTTCTGGACCTGCAGATGACAGCCTTTGGACTTAGCCCTCATCTGTTTTTTGTTTTTGTTTTTTTTTCCCTGTGATCCTTTGCATTCCCTGAGTTTTTCTCCCTGCCCTGATCTTGTCTTATAGGTACATGGGTAAAAATGTTTAAGGGCCCTAGTTTGCTCTTTATATCTTAATTACCTCTTTAAAAATCCCTACCTCCAACTGGGTGTCATGGGGAATGCCTGTAATCCCAGTGACTCTGGAGACTGAGATAGGAGGTTTGTTCAAAGCCAGTCTCTGCTGCCATGGACAGCTACGAACTATTGGACTTACATATGAATGAAAGACTAGAAAGAAAATTTGGATACAGAGGCACCTTTGAGAACACTCACAAGGCAACTCTGCCCTACAACTTTTCATCATGGTATTTACTGGGTTTAACAAAGACATAAAGAAAAACAAGATCAAAAACAAAACTTTTTCAGGAACTTTCAAGACAAAGAATTTCTATCTGAGCAACTCAATCTAGAGCATGAAGGAGTGTGGCTATCATCCTCACCAGTACTCTGGGAACAGGCATATAATCAGTCAAGTAATATGCATATCTAAGGTAAGTTCTGTACCGAGGGTCTTGATGACTTGCAGGCATCTACAGTGCATCGGGTGACTTGTAGATGTAACTCCTTGCAGGCACGATGCCATACTGGAATCCCACGCTGTGTTCCACCAGCATGTCCCAAAGCCTCAACTCCTGTCTCCCAACATCTCCAATTTACCCTTTTAAGAGTGAGAGGCACACGTTTGGGAACTTCTTTTTGTTGAGACTTTAATCATTTCCATCTGAACTGTCAGACTGCACAGATAATAAAGAATAAAATAACTGTAGAAATCATTAAGCCAATCAATCCCCATACATGTGTGGAGAAGTACTTAAAAGGATTTAAGCTAAAAATGCTATCAGCCAAACTCTCCCAAACCTCAGTGTTCTAAGGTGGGTATTTTAGCATTGGACATAGTCAACATTTTAGATTGTAATTTTAAAATATCTAATGAAGCATTATGAAAAGTATCTACACATAATATGATTTTTCTTATCTTTCCCCTTTTATGTTCACTGTGATAATAACAAATCTTAGTAATACAATATTGAGTGACATTATAATGACCTTGTAATCTTTGAGACCATCTTAAATTCTAAACATGTTCTCTCAACTATAAAACAGAGTCCCTAAGCTGTTCTATTTCCTCTAGCATTTCTTGGTCAACAATTCCTGTTGATATCCTTTAGGCTTAACTTCCTGATGTAGTGCAATAGCAGCTGTAAAAGCAGAAGCAGAAGCAATTATTCCAGTGAGAATGACTATTCCAGCAATAAGCCACCAATTGAAATGCTTGCTTTATCATTTTAAATGTTGTCCCAGTTCTTGTAGGAAAGTAATAGAAAGGATTTCTTGCCAAGGTCCAGAAATGGTTTACAGGCTTCCGTATCCTAGTAAGACTTTTTTATAAATCATCACATCAGCAATTCCAGTCCATGATGTCATATGGATGCATTGTTGAAGATTACAGTTTAGATAAGAAATGTTATAGAGCCTAATATTGATGTCATAATGAATATGTAGTTTCCCAGTAAGAATAACATAAGTATTTAAAACACAAGCAGTCAAATATATATTTTTTCTTAGAATTATATCTAAAGAGGTAAGATTAATTTAATTATCATGGGAATATAATCTATCCCAAACCTCTAAATATTCCTTAATAAGACAATGCTTCCAAATAGAAACTTGGAGGGGGCCTTTTCCCATGCAAAGCATAAGTAGTGCCAACCTTTCTCTACCCCAGGTCATGGTGCTATTGCTATGTAGCTGAGTATTAACTACACTGTGATTAAAAGTATTTCTCAATTTTAATCCTATTCCTAGAGCTCAACTTTCAATATCAGTAAATTGTCCATGAGGGTCCCAAATGATGGGGTGTGCCATTTTATTTTTAGGCATTGCTACCCTCCTGACAAACTTGGAGCTCAACTTTGGTCTTTTCATTCCTTCATCCATACTGATATTGTCAGACATCACACACTGGAATCCAAACGGGAACATCATTATTTTTAACACAAGTATAGCCATGGGTGAGCAATGCAGAAAGACCTTTCCAAACATTATCCATGGTGGTCCTTCCAGAAAACCAAAGTATGAGAAAGAGGTTCTGAGGTTTCTGTAGGTCATTGGTATGGGGATAGATTGTCATCATCTACTGAAAAATTAATAGTTATTTTTGTTTTTGTAACGTAAGTTTTAACACCCCATTATATCTGTGGATTGTAAAGAATTCCAAATTTGACAAAATTGTATTTTAGAAGTACATACAGAACCATTATCAGGTTTTGGTACATTAAGGAACTCTCAAACTAAACCTGCAAAAGCTTATAAACAATGAGCTCAGATGTCTTTAACTGCTTTTCTCTTGTGTGCTGAAGGCCAGAGCTCTAGAATGGGTACCCACAGCAACATGAATGAGAAATAATCATCCAAAATAAGGGTAGTGTGTTACATCCATTTACCATTCAGCATTAGGAAACAATCTTCACAATATTGTACCAGGAATAGCTGAAAAAGGAGTTAACTGAGCACAAGTAGGGGAAGGACAAATTATATTATGAGGCTGTATACGAGACAAAGATGGGAACATGTGATGTGAAGGTCAAGCATTTTGGTGAAGTAAAGCATGAGAGCTTTGTGCCTGTTGAAAAACCGAAAATGTGAGTAAATCGATATGAGCATTTATTTCCCTTTGGTAAAGGTCCAAGTAAAGAAGTATGGGACCTTATATGTGGGGTTTTGTTTAAAGGGAAAATTGTGTGAGCAAATGAGGTGTTGGATTTTAGTAAACAAAACAAAACAAAACAAAACAAAAGCCTTAATTAGAAATATAGTGTAAAATAACTGTCTCTAGCTGCATCACAAGTTTAACAGCATATTAAGAATCTGATATAATATTTATTGGATTGGAAAAATCTTCAAGTACCATATGTATAGCATAAAGTTCTGCCAACTGTGCAGAAATTTTATCATGATGAGTCCCATGCTATTTGTGTGAAGTCCAGTATGCTCACTTACCAGAAGAAAAACTATCAGTAAATACAAAATGGGCTTCTTTGAAGGAAGATTAGAAGTTCAAGTAGGCAAGATAAAGATTGTATTTAAAAACTATACATTTTATTAGGAGAAAAATATATAGATGTTTGTCCATAAAAGGCTGCAAATGTGGCTGGAGCAGTGGCTCAGAGGTTACAGAGCTTGCCAGGCATGCACAAGTACATGAGTTCAAACCCTAGCACCACATACATAATGAAGTCTCAGAGCAATATGGGCCACATGAAAAACTAAATAAATATTGTTTCTTTCTCTCTCTCTCTCACTGTCCTTCTCTCAAAAAACAAACAAACAAACAAAAAACTGCAAATGCAATTTGCCAAGCCAGTGAGTTCACCTATAACTGCTGCAAATTGGCTTGGGTAAAAGGTAAAAAAAGTAGTGTCAGGGTCCTTACTAATTAGGTGAATAGTGAGCAAATGCCCTTTGGAGATTAAATCAATTACCAGGTTTATATAAGGAATTGCAGTTCTAGTAGGTTGAAAAGGAAGATGTATCCATTCTTCAATTTGTAAATCAGATTGTAATTGAGCTAATAACCCTAAGTGTTGGGGTCTGATCTCTGCTTTATCAGCTGCCCTGGATCTTGTTGCTGTTTGCATAAGCTCCTTCAGGAAAGGCTGCTAGATTGTATATTGTTAAGCTTGAAAAACAGGGGACTACACGGGCTTCAGATGTTTCGCATTGGTATCCACCTGCCAATTATTCTAGATCCTTCAAAAGGCACACGTAGAGGCTTTTCATTGCTATTGGTCAAACCTGTGCTTCTGAAATCCAGGTGTGGCAATGAAGGAGCTAATGTAGAAAGGCCTCGAGGGGGCAGGGTGAAGGCCTTTAAAGAAGAAGCTCCAACCAGCAGTAAGGAGCTCTTGCACTTTCTGCTGACTGTGATGTTCCTGCTGCTTCGGGAGAGAGCTCTTCCTTTGGTCGAGAGCTCTCGCACTTTTCTGCTGGATGTGGTGTCCCTGCTCCTTTGGAAGATGAGCTCTTGTCAGCAGCAGAACCTGCCTATGCTTTGCTCCTGAACTTCCCAGCTTCCAGAACGGTGAGAAATTGCTGTCAATGCTTGTTCTGAAATAGAGTGTTGTAGCGTTGCCTTGACTTGTTTGAGATTACTTAATGTTAGGCATTTTGTCGTAGCAGTACAAATGAACGTTGCCTTGAAAGAGAGATATAAAGTATGGATGTATAAAAAGGAGAAGTAAAGTTTGGACAAAGAAAGACCACTGCTGAGTGTTGGAGACATGATTTGAGGCATTGGGGTTATCTGACTGGCAGCCTGGTGGGACATCAGGAGGCAGTGCTTAGCACTGAGTATGATGCATTATCTTAACTTGGCATTTACCCTGAGACTTTGTCTTAATTCAGGTCTCTGGATTTGTTCTTTTTCCTAATGCTATATCTTCAGGACCATGATTTTCAGCTGGTGAGGAACATATTCATTTTTAATGCCAAAATTTCAGGAACTAATAAACTTTCTATTTTACTATTAATACTTGCAAATGATGTTTCTCATAGCTCATCACTATCTTATAGCAGCTTATACAATCAGAAGACACGTCAACTCTGACGTTTTGTTTTAAAACTTACTCATCTGTGGGCATAAATTCATTAAATGCATTTTCATTACTTCCAAGTTTTAACAGGTAGCACTTTTATTTTGCAATCTCATGTCAGTTTCAAAGTTAATATAATATGCTTTGTTATTTATATGTGCTAAAATCTGTAGTACTAATTTGTTGCTGAAAAAAAATCTGTAACAATATAGTTTGAAGTAAACAACTTCAAGTATCATGATGACTGAAAAGTATTTTTACTTCATTCAAGTCCCTGTAGAATTCTAACAGGTCAGTCAATCAATAGTGGCATCTGGTAATATTCTATACTTTATTTAGGTATGTATAAATTGTACTTGATTCAGTGCTGAAAATTAGAGTTTAAGACAATTTCAATTTTTTTGTAACTCAACTTAAGAATATATGCAATCTGAATTTTAAAATTGTTGGAGACTGAGGCCAACATGACACCTGGCTGGATGCCAGAGAAAAGAATTAGTGGTAAACAGCTCTGTAAGAGGCCCAGCTGGCTTGTATCTTTCCTAGTTGTTAGTAGACTGCCTGACCGCATGACTAAGCTATTTGGCCGCTCATTTGTTACAATCGGTTGAATATGTTTGCACTGTGTCCCTATTGGTTGTTGTAACAAATAAATACTGGGCGTACAGAGAAAAAGAGATGACTCTAGTGAGAGGAAACGCTCCCATGCAGGCGGCAAAAACGGGGAAACTAGTAAGGAGAGAAGAAGAAAAGCCTTGGCAGTAGAAACAGGGACTCTAGTGAGAGAAGCTGTAAAAAGCCTTGCCTCTGGTGAGAGGAGAAGGAAAAGCCTTGCCTCTGGTGAGAGGAGAAGGAAAAGACTTGCCTCTGGTGAGAGGGAAGAAATAAAGTGTATGGAGAACTCAGGATCAGTGGGTCTACTTCATTCCCAGTCAACCGCCGATTGAGAGCCTCCCCAGGTTCCCGCAGGCAGGGACAAAATTGAGCATAAATTCAAATAAGTTGATTATACATTGAACTGAGGATGATACATAAATGGCAAATAGGCACAGGAAAAGTTGGTCACCATTATTAGTCATCAAATATATATTTAAGGGGCAGGAGTAGTAGCTCAGTGGTATCCTGCTTCCCTGCCATGCATGAGGACCAGGGTTTGAACTCCAGCACCACATACATAGTGAGTTAGAGTAACAAAACACAGATGAAAAACTAAATAAAATTGATATTCTCTCTCTTTCTCTTTCTTTAAAATAATACATATTTAAAATATGATGAGATAACACTACATTCCACAATGGCTCAAATTTTGAAGTCGGACGTTACCACTAATAGAATTCACGTACATTTCTGGTGAAAATGTAGAAATGAACAACCACTTAATCAGCTTGGAATTTGCTTAGTCAAATAAGCATTTTCACTTTAAACTAGCCATTCTTTGACATGTGTTCCGGAGCTCAATCCCATTGGATCCACATGCTGTTGTGCACATCTCTTCTCAATTCTATCTTCAAGGATATAATATTCGTAAATTAAGATCAGTCCTGGTGGAAATATTTATACGATGACAATCATTAAACACTATAAAACAAATTGTTTTCTATCTGCCATTCAGAAATCTGGTTTTTAAGCAGCTACCATTATGTCTGTTCAGCATTTACTCCTAGACATTTAACTGACAAAGGCTATTCACAAATGTTTATTGTAGTCTTATGAATAATATGTCAGCATCAGAATATCCATCAAGAGGCTAATAAGTTAGCAAATCACAACATTTTCTTTAACAATAGTAAATAACACAGGGCTTAGTACTTGGTAATAATATATAGTGAATGACAGGTACCTGCAAAAACATGTATGAAACTGTAAATAAAACATGTATGAAACTGTAAACAATATCCAGAATGGAACATTGAAACATGTAGACTGCATGTCATATGTGTCTAGTAATATGACATTCTAGAAAAGTCAAAATTATGGGAATACAAATCAAACATCAGTTGCCAGGGCCTGGGGCTGTGAGAAGATTTATTCTAAATTGTTCTCAAAACTCTTTGAGGTGAATGAAATAGCCTATATTTTCATTTGGTGGCATATACATGCCTAAATATAGCTATAAAATTCCATCAAGCTTTGCTCTTCAAATGATGAAACTGAGTAAATTAAATTATAATTAACAATATTTTTTAAAAATTAATATGCCTTTAATCTTGAAACTCTGAACTATTAATTTGCATTGAATTCCTGAAGCAATTCTAGTTTCTACATAGGGGAAATAAAATGGCAAAGGCAGAAAATTTTTCAGATAATTTAAAATAAGGAAATATAACAAAAATAAAAATAAAATATTTAGTTAAGCTTTAAAATCTATAATAATTTTTGTACAAGTATACTTACATATGGAAAAGATTTTCTTGGTTTCCTTTTTGTGCATATCTGTCATTGTACTCAAAATAATGATTTATTTATTCATTTATTTATTGTTACTAGTGATTGAATTCAGGGGTACTTTACCAATGAGATAGGTCCCAGCCCATTTTCTTACTTTCTTTCATTTATTTGTTTATACCAGAAATTGAACTCAGGGGCACTCAACCACTGAGTCACATCCCCAGCCTTTTTTTATTTTTTATTTTGAGGCAGAGTCTCACTTAGTTGCTCAGGCTGGTCTCCAACCTGTGATCTAACTGCTTCAGCCTCCTGAGTTGCTGGGCTTATAAACCGTGTCACTGTGATCAGCAAAAGTCTACAGATTTTAAACTTAATCAAAATAATAAAAAGAACCTGCCTGATTGTAAAGAGAGGAAATTTCAGAAAGAACACTTTTCATCTTTACATGAAAGAAAATAGGCTCAGTGTCACAAAATCATAGTAGGTTCAGGCAATATTTGAAGAATAAATGATGTAACAAATAAGAGCTATTAAAACTTATTTCTGTAACCATAGTCTACTTTTTCCCAATGTGAAAAGCCATGTCAAAAGGTTAATACTGTTCATAAAATTATTCAGTTAGCATATTTTTAAAGTGGTTTTTGTATTCATACTTCAACAGATGAACTAAGCATAATGAAATTCTTAAAAGCATGTGGACAATTGTTCTCAGTCCATTATCAAATTTTTAGCTCTATAGAGTTAGTAATACCTAATCAGCATGATGCTGTTTACTTACTTTCTCAATGGACTGCTAAAATCTAAAATAGCAGTGATTTGTGCCTTCAGAGAAGCATAATTATTATTAGATAACAAACTGTTGATGTTATAGACTACTAAAAAAATATACTATTGGGAATTGCACACAGAGGTAACACGTATGTAAATCTTGGCCACTAAGAAGGCTGAGGTGGGAGGATGACCAGGTCAAGGCCAGCCTGGGCAACTTGATGAAATTTTGTTTCAAAAAAATTGCTACATTTTTAGAAGTTTCATATCAAAATTAGTGATAAAACAATTGTACAGATTTTATTGATATAAGTTAAATATTATCTGAAAAAATAAAGGGGCCGGAGCAGTGGCTCAGCAGTTGGAGTGCTTGCAAGGCATGCATGAGGACCAGGGTTCAAACATCAGCATCACTTACACAACTAAGTGTTGGAGAAACAAAGTCAGCTGAAAAATTAAAAATGAAATTGTTTTGCTCTCTCTCTCTCTCTCTCTACCTCTTTTAAAAAAATGAAATAAAATATACTATCAAGAAATAATTCTAAAGGTTTTTCTTAATTTATAACTCTTTTTATAGTTCAGCGGGTAACTGAATCCTTCCATTTTCTCATAACTATTCAATTTTTTTTTATTCCATGTCCAGACTAATCTTTAAACTTACAAGAACCAAAAATGTGAAATGACATGCATAAACCTGCTTTGCAGCATCAGAAAACAGGCATATAATAAGAGTTTTCAACCAAATTAAGATAAAACTTAATATGTAAGCTAAGCACTGAGATACTTTTAGACCAAAGAACAATGCATTTTATATAAATATATCTATCGACATATGCATAGTGAAAAGCTAAATAATAAATGAATTGCAGAGTGTAACCAAAAATCCAAATCAAAGAGCACAGTGTTCCTACTTAGAGGCCCTCTCCTGCCACATTCCGGGATTGGTCAGGCAGCCCTTCCAAGGACAGTCACTGTCCTGAATTCTATCACCACTTACCAATTTTGTTTGTTGTTAAATATCATGCTAAAAGAATTATGTGGTTAATACTTTGCATACTTGTTTTATTTTATTTATTCATGTTTGCCAGGTGAATTTGTAGTTGTTCATTTGTACGACTGATTGTTCCACTTTGTAGATATATTGCTATTCATTTTGCCATTTTATTGTCTTGTCATCTAGGTTATGTCTACTTTACACTTCCTAGGTGTGACACTGCTATGAGGATTACTGTATATACCAAAGGTAAAAAAATGAACATAGTTATGGAGGGATAAATGAAATATTTCAATGACTTTAAGCAGGTATCGCCAAGCAGTTTCCCAAATGTCTGTGTGGTTTATATTCCCACTGACAGTGGATCAGAGGTAGAGTTTGTTCCCTGATATGTATCGGTGTACTTTGTATTTTCCTGGGCAATAATGAAGAGAATAATTTTTCATATATTTAATCGTTATTGGTTATCTTTGGTGATATTTATTTCAGTTTTATCCATTTTTTCTATTGATTTCTCTGTTCTCTTATTATTGATTTGTAAGAATTTTCTGTGTACATAGAATACCAGTCTGTTGTACATATCAAATATATGAATTACAAATAACTTCTTTCACCTTGTAATTTGTTTTTCTTTCTGAGTGGAGTCTTTTCATGAACAGATGTTCAGTATCTTGACGTAAACTACTAAAGCAAATTTCTTTTCATGACAAGTGCTTTGCTTATTTCAAGGTCATGAGGGTATTCTTCAATGTTTCTTGTGTATTTATTGTCTTAACATTTTTTGGATTTACAATCTTTTGAAAACTTTTGAAAATAATTTGACAGATTCTGTTTCTCTTTTCTCATATAAATATCCAATTGATGCAAAATAATTTGAAAGAATATTGTTACTGCCCAAATTTTAATGATATCGGTATCATAAATCAGGTAATTTACTTCTAAACTGCCTGTTTTGTTTCATTCATCAGTCTGTTAATTATAATGTATTATAGCTTCATTTAAATGATCTTCTTTCATTGTCATTTCTAAATAATGATCAATTTTTATATTTTTGTCAGTAATCTCTATCTCTATATGTATATCTTATATAATTTTATCTTACATTAAAACACTTCAAAAAGTGGCAGTGACAGAAATATTTGTCATTGCCCAAACTCAGAGGGACACTTTCAATAATTCATCATTTTATCCATTGTCTCCTGGAGAATAAATGCTCAGTAATTATGGGAATGCAAATAACAGAAGGGAATAGAAATGAAAAATAAAAAAATCTGATCTATAAAAAGAGTTACGTTATTACCAGTTCTGTATTGATTACTTCTCATGCTTATGAATAATGTTTGGGCCTCTACATTTGTGAGACATGATTAATGGTGTGTTACCTATTCAGATTGTTGTAGTAAGTAACATAGTTAATACAAGTGAACTTCTTAACGTAGCAATTATTTGTTGGGGATTCCCCCAACATGAGACCCAGCTGGCTTGTAAAAGAATTGGTGGTAAACAACTCTGACCCAGCTGGCTTGTATCTTCCTTAGTGATGTAATGCCTGACGCATGACTAAGCTATTTGGTCACTCATTTGTTACAATTGGAGAAACGTGTTTGCACTGTACCCCTATTG
>PVKS010027190.1:0-27779 GCA_004027875.1 Aplodontia rufa | reverse complement strand
TATGTGATGTAATGTCAATCCTACTTCTTTTTCAAGCAATTGTAGAGTTGCTGGTTTAATATCCAGATCTTTGAACCATTTTGATTTAATTTTTGTGCAGGATGAAAGGTAAGGATCCAATTTCAGTTGTCTACATATGGCTGTCTCCACTTCATGAATCTTGACAATGTTTTATAGCTTCTGTGCATCTTTCTTTTCCTCATCTATTTATTTCTATGCACTTTAGATTGCCTACATACATGTATTAAAACATGTTCAGGCATGATCTTGACTGCTGCACATTTCCTTGGTGTTAAGGAAATCTGTGGACAGCAGTCAGAGCCACCATGACAGATTACAGTGAGGAGCAGTGCAACCAGTCTATTCCAATCAGAAAACGCAGCCAGCTTCACCATTACTGTGATAACTGAGGCTGGAGAAAACAATAACACTGACCAGACTATTCTATAACCAGAGGAAGCTCCCCTTTATGAAATATTCTTGCAGGAAGATCTAGAAGACAATGATGTTTCAGACATCTAAAACTTGTTACATTCCAGACTCAAGGAATCTTTGTATGGTGATAATCTTTACCCTAGTGACAGCTATGTTAAAAATGAAATGAAATAGATCAGATCAAAACTAGAAGAGAGGAATAAAAGAAAAAGAAAAAGAAGTAGAAAATCAATGATTCTATGGCAATCCTGTCACAGTTGAGAATTTCTTAAGTTGGAGGGCCAAGTTTGATGTAGAACTCTTAAAAAATGTAAAATATATGGATAAAAGCACAGGTAGGAAGAATAAGAGGGAAAGAGCTATTTGAAATAGGTCATAATTCTAATACACTTAATATCCAGCTCTTGGAGGATGCTAGCTAGAGATTGTGTAGAGGTGGCTGAGTCTTTGTTCGAGGAAATGAATGGATGACTTAGAGCTGGAGGATAATGAGGTTGATCCAGACAATGATCCTGCTGCCCCAAGATGTGACTCAACAGACTCAGGGACTTCCCTTATCTTTGAAAGGTTTGCCTGCCCTAGCATCTGTGACTGTGCTAAGGTTTTGATTTTCCCTTTTTTCTAAGAAAAAAAATTTTCAGGAGAATGTTCTTCTGATAGCTTTCATCATTGTACTTAAAAACTGACCTTAAAGATAAAAAAAAATACACATATTTTTAGCACCTTTCCATCAAGGAAGGGCATATGCCCCCTTCCCTTGAATCTGTATTTGACATTTGTGACTTGGTTGTATCCAGTGGAATGCAGCAGAAGTGGTGCTGCGGGCTTTTGGAGGCCAGGTCATAAGAGGTCAGATCTCACCATGAATATTTTCTTTAAAGATCTTTACATGAAATTATATTTTAGCATTTCAACCGCTACTGTGATGTCAAGCATTGATCTTTATAAAAATGTTTAAAATAATTTTTGAAACAGTATCTCATTACAGTTTTAGAGATTTGAGAAGGCTGAACGTGGCATGGTGAGGTATAGGAGGGAGGAGATGGTGTGGAAACAAAACTTTTGAGGAAAATAGTTTTATTCTAAATGTGTATGTGTGTGTGTGTGTGTGTGTGTGTGTGTGTGTGTGTGTAATAAGGCCTACAGAGGTAATTTACTTGCCCATTTAACATATAGGGCTGAAATTCAACCCCTTAAGCCATATCTCACTCTGATATTCTTATTTCTCCTGAATTATGCTTCTTAGAAGCAGGCAGAGCACCTGCCTGTACAGGATTAGTATGTCATATCCTCCTGGAGAATGGGGTTATTAGTTTAAATCTCAAAATTTATATGACAAACTTGGTGAGGTTTGGATCTGGAATGTCTCCCAAAGGCTCATGTGCTGAAAGAATAAGGTGTCCCAATGAGGTGGGGATTTTGGGGAAGTGAGGGATCATGGGGACTCTGGCCTCATCAGGGGTCTGACACATTCATAGTCCAGTGAACTATTGGGAGGTGGTAGAGACTGTAGGAGGTGGGACCTTGATGAAGGGAATGGGCCCTAGGGGCTGTGTGTCCTTGGGGACTATAACTTGTCTCTAGCTCTTTCCTCCTCTGACCTCTCCACTTCCCAGCTGCCATGAGGTGAGAAACTTTGCTCTTCTACATCTTCTGTTGTGATCTGCCTCACCATGGACCCTAAAAGTGCTGCAGCCCGTTGACCTTAAATTGAAACCATTGAAACTGTGAACCAAAACAAATATTTCTTCCTTTAAATTGTTTTTCTCAGGTATTTTGTCACAGTGATGAAAAGCTAACATGTGTATTATAGAATATAACAAATAATTTATTATCTTTTAAAAAAGACAAAGTAGGAGAATTCAAGGAAACATCATTTCTGTATCTGAATGTTTTAACTCCAAAATTATCAAGTTACATTTCTGTTTTGAAAAGAGTTTTCAAAATTTATTGTGCTGTCTTATTACTTTTATCTGGGAGAATGATGATGTGATTTGTGTCATAATTTACAAGTCACCAATGTTTGCAATTCTATGAATTAAAAATACTCTTGTTTTTGGTGTATGCTAACCATGTGCTTAGAACTATTGTCTCACTTATACTTACAGCATTCCTGCAAAGTAGACTATTACATCATATTCTAGAGGGGCACCTGTGTCTTAGAGAAGTTAACCCATTTGCCTGTGCTTCCACAGGCAGAGCAAGGATTCAATGATAGGTTTGTTTGTCTCCAGACTGTGTTCTTAACTCCTAATTTTGTTTAAGCAAAGAACTTCTTCGACTGGAGCTCCTTGTGCAACTCATAAAGGTGGAAATATTAGTTGTAGATGTGGACAATACCTGATTATATGCAAACATGGTCTAATTCTGCATTCCAAACTGGTTGAAAATGGGACCATTCTATGCAAGTTGGATTTCTAATCTCTCTGGATAGAATTTATAATTGCCTCAGAGCGCAATTCTTAGCTCCTCCCTGATTGGCCAGGTTGTCTGCAGCAAGGTATCATACCTACGTGCACATCTGCTCAGCCATCTGCAGTGTAAAATCTTGTCAATCATTCTTACCTCAGGGAAGCCATGAGATTTTACTTTTCGAAAATTACTGTCCTATAGAAGGATAAAACAAGATGCCAACAGTAAAGCTGTTTTAACATCATCTCTTACTTTAGATAAATTCCTGGATATATAGATTGTAGACCTAGGATTTTAAAGTACATGAATAATCTCCCAGTTTATGAAGATAGTTCATTTTATGCCTATAGGATTACTAGGTCATATATCTCCTTCCTAGCACAGACTGTATTATCAAGTCTGACAGTGACGGTGTCTCAGACCAAATGAAACACAAGTGTCATGAGGATATAATAAATTGCTCAAATCAACTATTTGGTGTTTGGTGGCTCTGTGAGTTCTCTGTTTTGGGTAGTTTTGAAAGGAATGGTGGTGGTAAAAATGATATAAGGAGCCATACTCCTGATCCCAATTCAACAGTTTCTTAGCAAGGCTACCAGTTCTGTCAGGTGGCAAGACTATTACTTAGTGATTTATTTTTCAAAAAATCGTGAGATTTACAAAGACCACCAGCCTGTACCACCTTTACTGTTGCCAAGCCAATGTGCTTTGAATAATTTGACTTCCTTTGTGTATCTAATCAACACATACTGGCTTTTTAGATGGAATTACGCACCCACCATATATCACCTTTGCACAAAGGTTGAGGGCATGTATCCAGGCAGATTTTATTGTAACTTCCAGTGATGACTCTCAAAGCTGAAGGAACAGGGTGGAGTCAGGAGATCTGGGGCTACTTTTTACTCCAGATTGGCAGTTTAGGCTCATTAGAATGTATTTTTGTTATTTCCAACTACCTTTGTTGACAGATTCACAGATTGTGGTTCTATAAATACTTTTGGTGACATGATGTGACCTTCCTCCTCAAATCTGGCCCTTTTCCCAGTCTCAATGAATGGGGCTGTTATCTGCCCAGGGACTTATGCCAGAAGCTTAGGAACTATCTTGATATTTTTCACTGCCTCTGTTTCTATCCAATCTCTCCGCCAAATCCTTCTGTTTAGTTCTAGAATAGCCCCCTTAAAGAGCCTCTCTGTACCCTCTTGCCCCCTCCAAACAATGTTCTCCACATTAGAGCTGGAATAATATTCTCAAAAGTTATGTATTCATGTATTACTCTCACAAATATTTTTAGTGACTACTACGTGTGAAGGACATAGTAGGGAAAAAGATAAATAAAAATCTCTTCTTATATCCCCCAAGTTAAAATACTTTGGTAGATTTCTGTTTGTAGGCTAAAACCTTTCTAATGGCCTCCATAATTGGGTACCTATCCATCCTTTTAGCTTCACTTTCTGTCACCATTCACTTCACTATAACCACCTTGTTTCTCTTCCTTAACTATGCCATATGGCCTGCCACCTCAGGGTCTTCGCATCTGCTTCAGTGTTGGCCCAGAATGCTTCCAGACTCTGTTGCCCCCATCATCCCTCAGATATCAGTTCAAATGTCCCTTCCTTGGGAAACCTGCCCAGAACCGGAAGATTTACCTACATCCTTCAATTCTGTGCTCGCATGAAAATTTCCTTTTTGTGTCGTCATCACAGATATTCTTAGGATTCGTTGATTAATGACTTGGCCCCCCACTAGTCCTTCAGAATATGGGCTTTTTCTTACTGTTTGTATTCCTAGAGGCCAGCTTAATTTATAGATAATAAGTTCCTAAACTAATACATTTAAAATAAACTGTTGAACAAATGGAAGACTAGGTCTTATAGAGTGAGCCTTCACTAGCTAACCCGATCCTGTAGTGGCCACATACACTGATGTTGCCGAGAGCACAGGCTTCGCACTACTGAGGAGCAACTCCGGCCCTCCAATTAGCAATTATCTGCCTGCTGCAGGCCTCCATCAGGTTCCAACATGATAAAGTTGTTGTAAGGATTAATAATAACAAACACCATTCAGTACAGAGAAGGGCAAAAATCAGTACTAAATGACTGATATTCAATAATAACAATAAAATCTTTTCATTTAATACGACCTCTGTCTGCACTCACAAAGAGTAGCACTTGGTCTTTCGTGCTATTTAGTGAGTTATTTGAAAATGAGGAGTTCTTTGGGAAGGAGGACTTCAATTTTGCGTCATTGTTCTTAGTATCTGGGCCTCGGTTCTGTTGAGGGATCTATTTGCTGCTAGGACAGAGACTGTTGATCTCTTTCTGTTGTAATATAGAATTCTTAAGGACACACAGCTGCTCAGAAAAAGGTCTACATTTGCTAGTATTTTGTGTCTTTTTGACTAAATTCTGGTTGATGGGATATTGTTTATGGCAGTTCTGGGAATGTTCACCAAACTAACACATACTCCCTGCCATTTCTTATTATTTTTCCTTTCCTTCTACCTTTTGGATAGAATGCTGGGACAATGGCTGGACTTGAAGCTGCCATTTCAGATCACAAGGTAACAACCATGTGAACAGAACCTATGCAAAGCATAGCAGTTAGGTAGAGCCTGGAGTCCCTCGGACTTCTAAATTAGAAACCTGCTGTGTGCAGCAGGGTCACCACACAAACTGGACTGTTTTCCTCACAGCTTTGGCATCAGAGAAAAACAAATTATCTTGTGCAAGCAATTGTCATGAAAAGTTTTATTCATAGCCAAAGCTTGGTACTATCCAAGACATGAAAGGAACAAGAACTTTCTTGCCTTCCTCCCAAGCCTTGTGAGGTGGTGATTCTGACATCTTATTTTTCTTGGAGACTCATGAGCATAGTGCATTGATCAGACTTCACCTCCATGGGAGCCAGAAGGGTCTTCCTATGCTTTTCCACCCCCAGACCTGAGTCAGATCCCAGTGGGTTATTTGGTTTATTAATGAAACATTAGGCATTACTTCACCGTGCAGCATGGAGCAGGTGCTGCTCCAGGTTCTTGGCATAGGTCAATAAACTAAACAATGGAGCTATATTCAAATAACTTTGTGCTAGTTTTCAGCACCTCCTTTTCTCTCTCTGAAGGGAAGATGGTCATGTTTCTAGCTGATATTTCAGTCTCAATACCTTTTTGCCTTTATAGGGAATTCTTCTTTTTATTGGTTCTTTTTGGATATACATGACAATGGAATATACAATAACGTAATTATAAAAGCATGGAGTATAACTTGTTTATAATTCAGTTCCCAGTATTTCCTCTTTTCCTCCCTTCCTCCCACCCCCTCTTCTTTTTTGTATACATGATAATGGAATAAACAATGGCATAATTACAAAGACTTGGAGTACACCTTGTTTTAACTCAGTTCCTGGAGAGGAATTTTATACTTGATGGGGAAAATCATAAAGGAATTTTCTGTAGTTTCAAATGTTTGTTAAGAGAAGCAAAAATTGGCACCTTTATAACATTTCATGGTCAGTAATTAGGTCATGAATAAGTTACAGACCCTTCATCAGCTCATCAGGAAGTCACTTGTCTCCATCCTTGCCAGAAATAGACCAGTTGCTCTGGAGTGGAGGGATGGAGCAGCAGGTGGTCACAGTCAAGGTGACAGGCTTCCTTCCCAAAGACACAAAAGTGATATGGTGATTTCTGGGAAAATGGCAGATGGTAAGCAAATCACACCCCAGTGCTCTCTGTGACCTGGAAGGAAGAAACGCCAAGATAGCTACCTTCCAGCAAAGAGTGTATATTGGAAAAGATTCACTGAATATAGCATAGACCAGTGGGAGATCAGTGACTTTGGAAACTAAGGTGTAACAAGTGGAAAAGAGGAACTTGTTTAGATCCATCTAGTCTCCAGTCTCTGTTTGCTGGTATTGGTCGCTGGTTGCCAGTGACTGCTCGTCCCTCAATTCAGCAGTGGGTGAGATTCTGTTCATCTTACTCTGACCCATTCAACCCAGCAGAGACTGATTGTGAAAAACCGTATTGGGCTGGTAGCAGGTTTAGTCCCCATCTCTGCTTCGGAGGAGGCCAGCCTGCAGCGTTTTTTTTTGGATTAAATAGGCAGGACTACAGAATGTGGAGTTTAAGGCAGATCTCCTCACAATCCTGCTAGAATCCTACACTCTGCTCTTTACAAGGAGAGTGCAAGCAGAATCTCTGTTCTGTGCCTAAACTGGGACAATGTCATGATATCTTTGCTCTGGAGAAGAGACTATCGTTCCCCCTTCCAACCCCAAGTGGTGCATCCAGATGCCATTTTGAGTACACAGGCAAGGCAGGTGGAACTTTGAATGGGACATTCATTACCTAGGAGCCCAAGGCAAATTCAGCGGGAACTGAGAGGAGAGCCTGGAGCCAGTGTAGTCTGTGGGACAGTTAAGCCAGAAGTAATTGGATCCTGGAGTGAAGCAGCTGCCTGAGGGCAAACCCCTCTCACACACTTCCAAACCAGCAAGCCGCCAGACTCTGGGAAAACATTTCAAGACAATTGGTCAGAATTTACAGGTGATCAGAAGGGCTTCTTCATGTCCATACATCATATTTGAATTTTTTTTCTCGCTTTATTGTGTGTGTGTGTTTGTGTGCAGTAAGTGTTGCTGTGGACCTGTTTGTTCTTTCTACTTACTTATTTCTTACATTTCCCTTGAACACTTGCTTTACTGTAAATATTAGTATTCACACACCACCTGAGGTCAGGGCTGCAAAGCTGACTAATAGTCCAATTCTCTGTTACCCACATCTTCCCTACTCTCTAGCAATAGCCACTCTATTCTTCTAGTATTCAACCCTGCCCCAACATCATTCCCCCAACTTCTCTCTCTTTTTTCTCTTTTTTTCTTTCCTTTTTTTAAAAATTTGTTTTATTTTTATTTTTTATTTTTTAAAGAGAGAAGGACAGTGAGAGAGAGAGAGGCAGAGACAGAGAATCAATTTTTATTGAGTTCTTCACATGGCCTTCATTGCTCCGACACTTAGATGTGTACATGGCTGCTGGGGTTTGAACCCATGTACTTTGCACATGCCAGGCAAGCACCTTAATCGCCAAGCCACCACTCCAGGCCCTTATTTTTATTTTTTATTTTTGGTAATTTGGAATGGTCTTGAAGTAACTAAACATATTGTTTATTTATCCTTAGGGCCTGAATGGAAATCTGATGTGTTTGCCAAATTTGATAATGCTTGGTTACTTTTAATCCCATTATAGTCAGATTGTTAATAGTGTTGTTAATAACAATCAAAGATTGTTATTAATCCTACCATTCTGCTCATAGGTGGTAATTAACATCAGTCTTAGCTTAGCCAACTTTCAATCTGTTTCCAATTGTATTCTAGCTTCCATATATGAGAGAAAACATTTGGCCCTTGAGTCTCTGAGTTTGGGATATTTCACTCAGTATAATTTTTTCCATCTCCATCCATTTGGCTGCAAATATCACATGGTTAAAGATTTCAGAGTTTGTCTCAGTATCTTCTATTCTGTTCCATTGGTCTTCATTTCTGTTTTGATACCAATACCATGTTGTTTTTGTTACTAAAGCCCTGTAGTATAATTTCAGGTCAGGAATTGTGACACCTCCTACTTCTTTCTTCTTTAGTAATGTTTTGGCTATTCTGGGCCTTCTATTATTCCCATTGAATTTGAGAATTGCCTTTTCTATATCCATTAAGAATGCCATTGGTATCTTGATGGGGGAATGCATTGAATTTATATAGAGCTTTCAGTAGAATGGCCGTTTTGATTATATTGATTCTGCCTAACCAGGAACATGGAATGTTTTCCCATCTACTCAGGTCTTCTGCAATTTCTTTTTTAATGTGTGATACTTTTCATTGTAGAGATCATTTACATCCTTTGTGAGATTGATGCCCAAGTATTTTATTCTTTTTGAGGATATTGTGAATGGGACAGATTTCCTGATTTCTTCTTTGGTGGAATTATTGCTGGAGTATATTAAAGCTATTGATTTATGAGTGTTGATTCTTATAACCAGCCACTTTACTGAAATTGTTTATAAACTCTAGAAGTCTTCTGGTTGAGCTTACTGGGTCTTCTAGGTATAGGATCATGTCATCAGCAAATAGAGACAGCTTGACTTCCTCTTTTCCTATTCAAATTCCTTTGATTTCCTTCTCTTGTCTGGTAGCTCTGGCTAGAGTTTCAAGGACCATAGTGAATAAGAGTGGTGAAAGTGGACAATCTTGTTTTGTTCATGAATTCAGTGGAAATGCTTTCAGACTTTCTCCATTAAGCATAATGTTTGCTATGGGTCTGTCATAAATGGACATTACATAATTAAAGTATCTTCTTTTGACCTATCTTCTCCAGAGTTTTGAGCATGAAAGGGTGTTGAATTTTATCAAAATCCTTTTCTGCATCAATTGAGATGATTATATGATTTTTTATTTTTAATTCTGTTTAAGTGGTGGATTACATTTATTGATTTGCATATGTTGAACCAGCCTTGCATCCCTGGAATGAAGCCCACTTGATTATGATGTTTTATCTTTATTTTTGGATCTGGATAGTTAGAATTATATTAAGGATTTTTGCATCTATGTTCATCAGGGAAATTGATCTGTAGTTTTTTTTTCTTGATGTGTCTTTGTTAGGTTTTAGTATCAGGATTGTATTTGTTTCATAAAAAGTATTTGGGAGGGTTCTGACCCTTTCAATTTCATGGAAAAGCTTGTAGAGGATTGGTGTTAATTCTTCTGTGAAAATTTGGTAGAATTCTGCCATGAATCCATCAGATCCTGGGCTTTTCTTTTTTGGAAGAGCTTTGATTGCTGCTACAATTTTGCTACCTGAGATAGGTAGGTTTAATTTTCAATGTCCTCCGGTGTTAATATGGGATTGTCAGATTTGGATAAATATCTGTCCATATCTTCCAGACTATCAAACTTGGAATAAGTTTGATAGTCTTCTGATAATCTTCTGGATTTTGGTTGAATCTGTTTTTATATCTCCATTTTCATCTTTGATTTTGTTGATTTGCTTCTCTTCATTCTTCCTTTTGGTGAGATTGGCAAGTGGTCTGTCAATCTTGTTTATTTTTTCAAAGAACCAACTCTTTGTTTTATTGATAATTTGTATTGGTTTTTTGTTCTCAATTTCATTGATTTCAGCTCTGATTTCAGTTATTTCCTGTCTTCTATTAACTTTGGGATTGGATTGTTCCTCTTCTTGCAAGAATTTGAGTTGGAGCATAAGTCTATTTATTTGGCCTCTCTCCTGATTTTCGATGAAGGCACTCAGTGCTATAAATTTCCCTCTAAAGAATGCTTACATACTGTACTGGAGATTTTGATATGTTGTTTCATCATTCTCATTCATTTCCAAGAATTTTTTGATTTCTGTTCTCATTTGGTCTTTTATCCATTCTTCATTTAAGAGGGTATTATTCAGTTTCCAAGTATTTGAGTAGTTTCTGTTTTTCTTGTTGTTAATTGCTAAGATCATAGCATTATGGTCATTGATATTAAAGGATATCAACTTTTTATATTTGTTAAGATTAGCTCTGTAGACTAGGATGTGGTCTATTTTGGAGAAAGATCTGTGAGCTGCTGAGAAGAAGGTTAACTCAGCCAATTTGGGATGGAATACCCTGTAAATGTCTGTTAAGTCCAGTTGATTAATAGAGTTGTTCAGGTTGGAGATATCTGTTGATTTTTTGCTTTGATGATCTGTCTAATGTTGATAATGGTATATTGATGTCTCCCAGTATTTTTGTGTTGAGGTTGATGAAGGGTTTAATGTCCTTGAGTATTTTTTCCATACATTTGAGGGTTTGTAATTGGGGGCATAAATGTTAACTATTATTATGTTTTCATGAAGAATTGTCCCTTTTAGTATGATATATTTCCCTTATTTGTCCTTTTTGAGTAGTTTTTGATCAAAATTAACTTTATCAGATATTAGGATCGCAATGCTAGCTTGCTCTTTTAGACCACAGGCCTGGTAGACATTTTGCCTACCTTTCATTTTCATTCTGTGTCTAGTTTTGATTGTGAGTTGTGTCTCCTTTAGGCAACATATTGTTGGATTTTGTTATTTGATCCAGTAAGCCAATCTGTATCTTTTAATTGGGGCATTGAGTACATTCATATTCAGAGTTAGGATAGATATGGGAATCTGGGTCTCAGAAATTGTGACTATTGCTGTGTTTTGTACCATCTTGGATATCTTTTGGTGTGTATTGTGGTTACAGACAATCTCTTGTGTAAGGGTTTAGGGAATTATTAGCATGTTCTTCTGAATGAAGAATATCCTTGAGAATATTCTGTAATGCAGGGTTTGTGTTCATGTATCCTTGCTAGCTTGAATTTATCACTGAAGTATTTAGTTTTCCCGTTACATTTAAAGCTGAGCTTTGCAGTGTATATTATGTTTGGTTGAAAATTGTTTTCTTTCAAGGTTTGAAAAATATTGTTCCAAGTGCTGGCCTTCATTATCTGAACTGAAAATTCCATAGTGATTCTAATTGGTCTGCCTCTGAACGTGATTTGGGGCTTTTCCCTAGCTGCTTTTAGAATTCTCGTTTTAATTTCTCTGTTATTCATTTTATAAATGATATGTCTTGGTGAATTTCTCATTTGGTTAGGTCTGTTTAGTGGGCATCTTGGATTTGGTATTCTGGGTCAATTCTGATATGAGGAAAATTCTCCTTGGCAATTTCACTTATAAGGTTCTTAATGCCCTGTGTTTGTTGTTCAATGATTTCTTGAAGCCAAAATACTCTCTGGTTATTCCTTCTCATCTCATCAAATATTGCTTGGAAGTTCTGGTCATGTACAATAAGTTTCTTTTCTTGTCTGTCCTTCTTGAACTCTACATTGGTCAGCCTGTCTTCATTATCTGATGTACATTCTTTGAGAGCTGAGGTTCTATTTTCTGTTGAGTTTACTTTGGTATTAGTATCTCCCAATGAACATTTGATTTGGTTGATAGTATTTTTCATTTCTGAGAGCTCAGCTACTTCTCTTTTCAGGGTGTCTATCTCTTTAGAATATGGTTTTTAATCTCCTGGAATTGTTCCCTTATCACTTTATATAAGTGTCCTCTCATCTCCTGAAATTGGTCTCTTTCCTTAATTCTTCTTTTAATTCTTTGATTGAATTACTAATCATAATGTTGATACATTTTTTAGGTTTTCATCTAGGACCCCAACCTTGGACTCCTTGGATAGAGAGCTGTGAGGTTGAAGTGGGGAGTTAATTCTCTTTATCCTCATTTTCAGATACAGGGGGCATGGCTTGAAGTCCAAAAATGAATATTACTCTTGGAGGCATTTATTGGAGCGTCTTATATCATTGCTTAGTTGGGGTGGGGTGTTATTTGGATAGCATGAATCAATGACTGCTAGCCCAATCAGTGAAGTATTGTGAGCCTTTAGATGCATACACCAAACAGTTTCAACTGAAACAGTTACAATGGTGATTAGTACCTATAGGAGCAGTTTTCTTCCATGAGAGCTCTCAAAATATACTAAGATAGCAAGCAAATACCCGTTTTCAATAATGACCTTCTCTTCAGTTAGCAGGGCCTCTATAGGTGGGGAGAAGTAATGTCTAGAGAGCCAAGGGAATGAGGTAGGAAGGTAGTGTGGATCTCATGACTTAGGATAAAGAGCTACAAGGAATTAGCATGGTGTAGACTATTAAATGAAGAATAAGGAAAAGAAAGAAATGGGATGTGAATGAGATAAAGACTTTGAGTAAGGATGAGAGAGAACAGAATACAGTTTAGGAGTTAACAGAGTACAGGGAAGAAGAGGTTAGTATGGTGCATGTTTCTCTTCAACCCAAGGAAACTGAGGACTAGTTTGCTATCAGGAAGAGTTTCCCAGGATGGACCGCAATGCTATGGAGATAGCAGTTGAACACAGCAAGACACAGTGACAGTAAAAGCCAACCATTTAGACAGACAAACAAAAAATATATACATCCCCAAAGCACCAATTTCAGTAATAACAATAGAGATAAAAAATAAAAAACATTAAAAAAATTAAAAAAAATTAAAAATAAGAAAAAACAACAGGGGCTGGAGCGGTGGCTCAGCGGTTTCGGCACTTGCCTGGCAAGCACGAGGACCTGGGTTCAAACCCCAGCACCATGTACACAACTAAGTGTTGGAGTAACTAAAGCCATGTAAAAAACTAAATAAAGTTGTTTCTCTCTTTCTCTGTCTCTCTCACTGTCCCTCTCTCTTTAAAAAAAAAATGCTTTTAAAAAAAAAAGAAAAAACAACAGAAGAAAAGAATTTAAAAAATTAATAAAAGGGCATTGGGAAGGTTCTGAGTTTTTGCCACCTGGGTCACTATGTACCGTGGGGAAATGCATTCATAGCTCACTTCTAGCTGGAGTCTATTCCCAACTGAGCTTGTTAGAGGGAATGAAATTTGGTGATCTCAGGTGGCAGTGGGATTCCCAGAAGGCCTTCCAGTATTTTTCTCCTGTAGAGGAATAGTAAACAATGCCCTTTCCTGCTTCCTGTGAGTGCCACCTGAGATGCACTGTTGGACAGGCTATTTTCTGCCTGACCAAACTCCTGAACCTCTTAAGCTGGGAACCCAGGAGCTGTTGGGAGTCTTGTGGATCCTGGTGTAGATGTGTGGGACTCTGACTGTTTCATGGAGGGTGGTTGGCCTGAACTTACATGGGATTATTGCTGTTGCCCCACTCCTGGATGTCTTGTGATCTTTAGTGTCTCCAAGAGATGCTGCGTGGGTTTGTCACAGTCACAGCAAGGGAAGACAAGCATGAAGGAGACACCAGCCCAACTATACCAGTGTTTATGTAGGTCTCAAATGCAACCACTAGGGGGCATGGAAGTCCAGTCCCACCTGGAGAGCTCAGGAGTCTTGGCTGTGCACAGAAATCAGGGACTGAAGGTAGGGGATAGCACTGAGTCCAGGCTCTCCCATTTGTTTGAAGGTCCCTGAGGCTGATGCTAGTCCCTGCCTTGTCTGAGAGTTTCAGTCAATGTCTGAAGTAGCTACAGCCAGAGACCACCCTGGCTAAATATGCCTTATTGAGCAGAGTTCTGATCACAGACTCCTCCCATTCAGGTATGTAAGAGGGTGGGCAGGAAGCCTCCAAATGCATCCCAAGAGCAGGAGGGAGGGTTCTCTGTCCCACACAGACCCCTGGGCAGACAGCCAGGACACAGAGCAATTGGAACCCTTTCCTTTTCTCCAGACTGAGGTCCCTAATCTGTGGCGTATTCCACGGATCTGATTTCACTTTTGACAAAGGAGTGTACAGCCCCACCCTAAGGGAAGTCTCAAGATGGCCATGCTGCACAGCTTGTTTGCATGAACAGGTGTAGGGTTCCTAATTCGTGTGAGTTATATTACCCCTAGGGCTGCTGACATGGCTGCCACAGACTGCTAGTGCAGGATTCTGCTTGGGTGCTTGGGTGAGTTAAATTACTTATGCACTGCTCTCTCCCCTCTGGGATAAATCCCTGCCCCTTGGCTGTGAAGTTGGTGGCAGTGGGGTGGCATGACTATCAACCTGCTTAAGGTTGTTATTATTAAGCTTCTTTCCTTTGATGGTACTGAATTAGGGGAAAGAGTCCTCCCATACACAGAATGGCACTATTCCTACCATTTGTGACCTTGTCCAGTTTCTATGGCATAAACTTTAGTTCAGGAGTGCTGCTGCTGCTGGCATGGGCACCATGTTCCTCAGATGAATATATTTTTAAGAACATAAATCTAGAGCTAAGATATTAGAACACTAATCAATGAAAATGAATGAAAACAGATAGTAATAATCTTTCAGGTGATTTAAAAAACTTAAAAATGGTATTGCAGTCATAGAAATTTGACATTGTCTTAGAAACATGTTAATTGCTACAGGAAGGAGTACCTGTAGTAAATAATAATGTGTTGTAATACTGGCTTTAGTTTGATTTTTGGCCAAACACTTCGTATGCTGGTTCCTCCTTCCTCAGCAAACCAATCATTTCATGACCTCATTGCCATGGAGACCCTTTCTTTCTGGTGTTAGAGAGTTTTAGGCAGAACCTAAATTCTGTGTTTTGGTATAACAGAATAAATACCAATAACTCCTTGAGGATTGATTGATTATTCCTAAAATCTCTAAATTAGTCAGAAAATTTCTAGTATCCTCTGCATTTTGGTTTAATACTTACCAAGACTCATTCATGAAGTTGTAAAACAGTTGTTTCCTATTTTGACTTTTGTCATGATGTACTAAAGCAGGACATCTCAAAATTTAAACTCTACATAGACCAACTGGGGGTTCTTGTTAAAATACATGGTTTGATTCAGTAGGTCTGGGGTGGGCCCTGAGATTCTGCATTTGTGACAAATTCCCAGATCAAGGACTGCACTTTCAGTAGACAGGACCTAGATTCTGACAGGAGAAATATGCCAATGACAGCATTGTGAGGGGCTGGAATTGTTTGCTAAGGGAACTAGTAGATTCTTTTTCCCTAGAGAACATAAGCATTGGATATGTGACAATTTGACAGGTAGGTTTCTTTTTCTACTTTTTCCTTTTCCTTTTCTTTCTTTCTTTTTTTTTTTTTTGTACCAGGGATTGATCCAAGGGGCACTTAGCTACTGAGCCACATCCTCAGTCCTTTTTATATATTAATTTGAGACAACATCTCACTAAATTGCTCAGAGCCTTGCTAAGTTGCTGAGGCTGGTCTCAAACCTGTGATCCTCTTGCCTCAGCCTCCTGCGTTGTTGGGATTATAGGCATGTGCCACTGCGCTTGGCTGGCAGGTAGTTTTTAGGTGCACTTTGTGCGTGTGTGTGTGTATGTGTGTATGTGTGGCTGGACTGACTAAATGATCTGACAGTTTACTAACCTTTCTGTAGTTCTGTGATTAAATTCCGAGAAATGTATGGTATGATGCTCTGTTTCATAAACATTCATGTACCCACATGGTACACAGAAGTCTAGTAGCTTTTTGAATAAATTTTAAATCAATATATTTCCAATTTCCTAACTTGTTTTATGCTGTCTTCATTGTGATATTAATTGACTGAATAGGAAGTTAAAGCCATTTTCTTTGTGGTTTTATTTGACAATAAAATTTATTTGACAATAAAATTTATTTGACATTAAAATTTTATTCCATAGTACTCAGTGTAGTTTTGCATTTCCCTAATTGCTAGTGAAATTGGACTTTTTTTTGGCCATTTGTATTTCTTATTTTTAACAGTGTCTGTTTAGTTCATTTGCCTATCTATTAACTGGTTTATTTGTTATTTTGATGTTGTTTTTGAGTTCTTTCTTATTTCTGAATAATAATCCTCTGTTAGAGGACTAGATGGCAAAGATTTTCTTTCATTCTGTAGGTTCTCTTTTCACATCTGTCATTGTTTCCTTTGCTGTGCAGATGTTTTTAAATTTCATGCAATCTCTTTATTAACTCTGGCACTATTTCTTGAACTTTAGGGGTCCTATTGAGAAAGTCATTGCCTGAACCTATATGCTGGAGTATTTACCCTATATTTTCTTCCAAGGGTTGCACAGTTTCTGGTACAGTTCCTAGATCTTTGACACATTTTGAGTTGACTTTTTTTTTCAGGGTGAGAGATAGGGATCTAGTCTCACTCTCCTACATATTGATAACCAATTTTCCCAACACCATTTGTTAAAAAAACTGTCTTTTCTGCAGTGTATGCTTTTGGCATCTTTACCAAGGATCAGATGACTATCTGTGGGGGTTGTCTCTGTGTCTTCTAAATGTATTGGTCTTCGTGTCTGTTTTTTCATGCCAGTATCATGCAGTCTTCCTTTTTATTCTCTAATTTTATTAATTTGGATCTTCTCTTTTCCTTTTGGTTAATTTGGCTAAGGGCTCATCAGTCTTGTTTCTATCTTCAAAGAACCAACTCTTCATTTCAATGAGCCTTTGTATGTTTTTTCAATTGTATTGAATTTGGTTCTGATCTTCTCTTTCTACAACTAACTTTGGAATTTGTTTATTCTTGTTATTTAAGGGCTTTGAGATGCATTACTAGGTTGTTTATTTAAGACCTTTCTGATATTCTTATGTAGACATTCATAGAAGTAAACTTTCCTCTGAGAGCTGCCTTCATAGGGTACCAGAGATTCTGGTATGTTGTATGACTATACTCACTTGATCCTAAGAATTTTTTCTATTATCAAATTCTATTTCTGATTTCTTCTATTACACATTCATCATGCAGAAATGTATTATTCAAGCTCATGTATTTATTATATAGATTCTGCAGGAAATTTCTGCTATTTATTTCTATTTTCATTCTATTATGATCAAATAAGATGCAAGGAATTATGTTGGCTATTTTTTATTTGGTAAGATTTGGCTTGTGACTTAAAATTTGTGTGTTTTGGAGAAGGTTCCATGAGCAGCTGAGAAGACAGTATAGTCAGCTGCTGTTGGAAGAAATATTCTAGAGATGTCTGTTAAATCCATTTAATTCATAATACTTTTTAGGTATGAAGTATCTTTACTGAATTTATGTCTGGATGATCTAAAGTGAAAGAGGTGTGTTGAAATCACCCGGTATTATTGTACTGGGGTTTTTATTTGGAGTAGTGTTTATTTTATGTTATTAGGTACATCAATATTTGGTGTATAAGTATTTACTATTATTATATCTTCTTGTTGGTTTGTTCCCTTTACCAGTATGAAGTGACCTCCTTTTTCTCTTCTGATATCCACCTTGTATTTTCAGGCTGTGGCTGTCTTTACCTATAAAGTGAGTCATTTGCAAACAACATATAGTTGGGTCTTATTTTATTCCATTTTGCCAGCTTTTGTCTTTCAATTGGAGAGTTGAGATCATTTATATTCAGTGTTCTTATAGAGATGTTTAAATTGTGGGAGCAGGAATTATATAAATCAAGTAGTTCTAAAGTATGGTAAGAATACAGTTAAGAGAAAGAAAATGTGATAGAAAAGTGATAAAAAGTAAAAAGGAAAAATTGTAATGTTTAAATTTGTGAGCAGAAAGAATGCAGGAGAGATGTATAAAGCAATGACTAAAAAGAAGGAGGAGGAAAAATAAAAAAAAAACAAAGTAATGGGACAGAAATTTGGCTATTATTGGAAGAAGAAAGGAAAAAGAAACAAAAGAAATAACCAAAGACAAAACTAAACCAAAATAAACAAAAAACCCTGAAACCCTGAAAAGTTAAGGTAACTATTATAAAAAAATAATAAAAGTGAGTAAAAAGAGAAACTAATGTATATATTAGAAACTAATCAACAGCACAGTAAGAACACACATGTGCATGTGTACACACACGCGCACACACGCGCGCGAAAAGAAAAAAGATTCTTAATAAAAATTAAAGAGTTGTCTCCACTGAGGTGGGCAAAACTGTCAATGAGAATGGATTGTCACTGCTGTGGACTGACTGCTGTGTACAGAGAAAGAGAGGAATTGAGAGAGTGAGAGAGAGAGAGAGTGAGTGAGGGACTGCAGGTCGAGGGAAACACAAAGGCTGGGGTTGTTAACCCCTTCCTCTTATTGTGCTGTTCACTGAGCTGTCAGCTGGAATGGTGTAAAATTAAAGCTGGTTGAAATACTTCTGTTTCCCCACTCACTAGTATAAGGTATGTTGGAAAGGGAAATACTATTATTTGGAATTTTGTCCCAACAGACCAGATCAGATAGATGCACTTCCAGGAGAGGCTGCTAAGAGGGAAGTTCTGGCAGCTGGGACTTAGATCTAATCAGGCCTTAGGGACTTTGTTGGGTGGTATCTGCCCTAGAGAGATCAGATCAACTTCTTCTGCCGCGCAGATGCCCATCTCTGCTGGGTGTCCAGATCTCAGGAGCCTCAGGAATTCCACTTGTGTGGAAGAGGAATCAACTCTCTACAGGTGTCACACACTCCACTGCCCAAGAATATAGCCTTGCAATAGTCCCTGAGGACTCACGGTTCAGTTCCCAACTCTCTTCAATTGGTTGCGTGAGTAGCCAGGCTCAAAAGGAAAGTGAGTTTACTCCCCTCCATTATGACAGTTAATTTTCCTTATCTTGTTTTTAGAGGGTTAGGTTTTTAAATTTGTTTATTTTGTTTTTCGTTGCTTCTTCTTACTTGAATTCTACTGCGTACACTCTTCTGTGTGCCTGTTTCACTCATGTTCTGTTAGGTACATCCTAGGACACATGGTAGGTGCTTTCCAGAACACTATAATATCATTTGCTGTAGTCTCCTGAGCTCCTGTAGCATGAACTCTTCAAGACGGCTCCTGCCTCAGCTCTGTATTTGGTAGTTGAGAAACAGCACTTTCCAAACATGAGTTCTCTGTGCAGCCTCTGAAGCAGCTCAGTTCAAGCTCCTTCTCTGTTCTACGGGTGTTTCTATGCCAAATCTGTCCATTGTGTTTCTCTCTGTTTGTGTTATTCCTCTTTTCTGCAATGAACCAGTGTTGTTGCTGCTGCTGCTGCAACTACCTTGGCTCCAAAGTTCTCTTTCTTGTTCTTTGTTCAATGTGTCTGAATTTCAGAGTCTCTAAGAAACTGTCCAGTACTGAATTTCAGTGATTTCCTTCGTTCACTCATCTTCCTGAGAAGCAGTATGTTTGCTGCTTAAATCCTGAGCCACAGAACAAATAAAAGCTCAGCCTTGCTTTTTTTATTCACGACCTGGATCTCTGCAACAAGTTGGACTGGTATCTTGCAGGGATGGATTGGGGTCTCAGGATCTCATTCACCTCCTGTCCATTCCTAGTTGTGTGAGTTAGGAGGAGATTCCAAGGATTGTCTGTGGCTGGGGCAGGGTTTCACAGGACTGGACTACTTGGTACTGCTGTGTGGCGGCTGAGGAGGTAGGAGTGCTGTACACTTTTTTGGGGAGGTGCCACTAAGGGAGGTACTGGAGGAATCTGCAGCCTGTACCACCACAGCAGCACTCCTCTTCTTTTTCAATAGTCTAAACTTGATTAATTCCTAGCCCTATGATGTTGATCTATATAGGGTCTATGTTGAGGATTTAGTAGACATTCAGGTTTTAAAATTTAAGTCGTTAATTGGTCTCTCTAGACCTGATCTCTGCTTTGAGCTCCATTAGGCTATTTATTGACACTTAACTGCATACTACAGGTTATTTTTCACACACAACCTTTCATTTAATCCTATTTATACAATGTGTCTCTGGTTATGTGATTCCCGTTCCAATTGTCTTGTTTTTCTAATTATCTTTTTATGTCTCTAATAATTTTTAGAAAATCTTTTATAGACCTATGACAATTTCTGTCACCTGCATCATAATTTTTTGGCCAGATGTTTGTGTGTCTTCTCATAAATCAATCCAATTCAAAATCAAAGGAAAGTGAAGAAAGAGCTGGAGGAATAGAAATATTATGCTTCTATAAATGAATGTAAGCCAGATGCTTTATTTTAATTTCTTTGGGAATATAGGTGCTCAGGTAACTGCAAACAATTCCTTTCCTTTCCCTCCTCTTTTTCAATAAAATAAAGGACATGCTTTAAGAATTTCATTCAAGGTTAAAGTGTTATTACATTTTAGAAATGTGTTCTTTGATTTTCATTTACAGAAATCATAGCAATGAACACTTCTAGACAATGCAATATATTGCAGGAATTTCAGTGAATTGCGAAGCTGGAAAAAATACATTAACATCTTCTTTATCCAGTAAAATACCATGTTTGTATTCATTCAAGAATTTAAAGGAAAGAAAGAGACTTTGTGGAGAAAACTTATTGATTTTTGCTTAATAACACAAAGAAAATGCAGGTAGATTACCAGGTATGAGTTTCTTTGGCAATTAGGAAGGAATTTTAAAAAAATCATACCTGTACAATGTTTAAACATACCCAGTAGCTGTTACTGATTTATGAATGTAAATTCATATCAGAACTATAAGAAAATTTAATTGCTCCCTGGCAGTTATTTTCCATATATATTATGTAAACAAATAGCATTTCACTTAACTTAGAAAGCTTTTGTTTTAAAGCAGCTTCTGGGCTTGCAATAGTAACTCTTGCTGTTTACCCAATTTTCCAGCTGGATTATTGTTTTAAAAAAACTAAATAAAGAAGTATTGTATGATTTGTGAATCAGTCAAATTTAAGTAGAAACATGTACAACAGACTTTTAGGACCAAATTTTTTTTCTGACAAATATCTAAGAGGCAACTGATGAAGGCTTTGTCATTTTTTCTTTATGAATGGTGGTGGTGGTGTTTGATGGATAGGTAAGGGTTCTGGAAGTTATGTAGGACAAAAACAGAGTAATATAGACTACTCATACAAAATTGATCACACTGGGGGCTAGAGCGGTGGCTCAGTGGTTATGGCGCTCTCCTGGCGTGCTCAAGTACACGGGTTCAAACCCCAGCACCCGCGTACACAACTAAGTGTCAGAGCAACGAGGGCCATGTGAAAACTCAATAAAAATTGATTCTCTCTCTCTTTTTCTCTCGCTGTCCTCTCTTAAAAAAGAAAAAACGGATCACACCAAACTGATCTAGAAAGTCAATGGAGACAAGAAAGCATAAATCATACATAATCAGTCTGATATAAAAAAAGATGAATGCTTCATACACCTGCAATGCTGTCAATTTGTTCTAGTCAGTGTTTAGTGTTAAAAAGAAGAAAGAAAAAGAAAACCAGGCACAACACAAACTATAAGTTAATCCAAGTTTTTGATAAGCTTTTAAAATTTTAAAATTTTAATGAACAATTTAGTTAATTTAAATTTGGTTACACTGTATAGAGCAAATTTAAATAAATATTCTCCAAATTTATGGAATGAGGAAATCAGGTTCTTTACTCACATATTCCCCATTGATAGTGCTCACAGCTGAGCAGATTTTCTTTTACAAACAGAAATATAATGGAACTTTAACTGCATATTTGGTTCTCTTTAATAGGTAGGTCACTTATGGTTGATCAGATTCAGATCTTATAATCAATATTTTCTTAATTCAAACTCTCTTGTAGGAACTTAGATCCCTTATTACCTAATTAGACAAATAGTGACTTTTCCTTCCTCTTTGGGCAGTAGTCTTGCAGTTTCTTAGTGTCAAATAGCTCAAATCTTTAACTCAATGACAGTCACAATCTCCAAAATCTTCAAGTTTAAAAAAAGTTATTTCTAAGCTAAAACAGAATTGGAATCTGGGTGATACTATGTGCAGACAACAGCGAGCATCTGGTGCTACTTTGCACCCTAGCTCCCACTTAAAAAGGATGTCTATCTTTATTAGCAGCTTGAGAAATGATTAGAATTTGGGAGAACAGATGGACTGGAAGCCTTTTACAGAGATACTTAGCATGATTATGCAGCTAGGACTGGTCATGCTTTAATTTCTAAATGGATTCTAGGCATTATTTTTTAAAAACCCAAAACAACAGCAAAAACATTCTGCTTTGTTGTTAAGAACAGAACTTAATTATGCTGAGTGAAATATCCCAAACTTAGAGTCTAAAGGGCCGAATGTTTTCTCTTATGGGTGGAAGCTAGAGTAAAATCTAAGACAGATTGAAAGTTAGCTAAGCTCAACAATAAACTCAACATAGGTGAATTTTTACATAAGTAGGGAGAACCACAATTATGAAGCTGGGGGAAGAAGGGAGTGGGGCAGGGAGGGGAAGGAGGGAATAGGGAGGTTATCAATGCAGCTGGGAGTCCTCAACTCCTGTGAGAAGCCCAACTAACATGGGGATAAAGTAGGGGAGACATGGGAGCAGGGAGTGGTCAAAGAGAGGACACCTTGGACTAGGATCTGCCTTAACTTACTTTGTCAATATCCATATATTCACAAATATGTAAGACTGTGTTGAATGAATTAAAAAAAAAGAACAAAACTTAAGATCTGGCTGCGTTATCATGTTCTTGCCCTACATTTCACTGAAACTTGGAAATGTGATGCAAGAGAGGGTGGTAAGGCAGAGAGATGGTGCAGATGTCTGGGATCTGAAATAGGATTTGAATAGATAAGACTTAGTTTGAGAGACAAGAGAAATTCTCCAAATGGACTCCCTTTGAGATTTTGATAAAGCACTATATAATTGTGCAGTGGGTTGGCTCCTGAGGAGAAAAACTTTTTTTAAAAATCAGTGATAAGTCTACGTACTACTCAAAATTTTTAAATTACACTTTAAACATAATAGTATGTAGAAAGTTATTCAGTTATCTATGTTTTATCAAGATTATATGCATATCTTCTTGCCAAATTTGGTTAACATTTGCTCAGTGTTTTATAAATAGACACTTTATCTATATCAGAATATGTGTGTATATATACACATGTAAGTATGTGTGTATATGTATATAGGTATATATACACCTGACTAAATCCTAGCCACTTTCCCCCTTCTTTTGAAGATTGAGACAAAATAATTTACTGATGGTTTGGATTGTTTAATGCAAAAGAATAAAAGGTCAAAGATGACTTCAGATTTCTGGCCTAAGTGATTTTTTTCTCCTTATGTTACACTGTGTTATGTCCTATTTTATCCCTAATAATTTGGTTTTGTCTTAAATTCTATTCTTTATTTTTTTAAAAGAGAGAGGGACAGAGAGAGAAAGAGAGGGAGAGAGAGAAAGAAAGACAGAATCAGTTTTTACTTAGTTTTTCATGTGGACTTCATTGCTTGGACACTTTGTTGTGTATGTGGTGCTGGGGTTCACACCTGTGTACTTGAGCAAGTCAGGTAAGCACTTTAACTGCTGAGCCACCACTCCAGCCCCTTAAATTCTATTCTTAATGATATTAATGCTGCTAAGTATTTGCTTTTGTTTTCAAATCAGCATATAGCTGGATTTTCTTTATTTAATTCTTACACAAATCTAAATTTTACCACGTGAGCACATCTAAATTTAAAATTATTAGTGTTAACTTATTTCTGTCAACTTATTTTATGCCTTCTATATATTATTCTTTTCTCTTGCATTTGCTCTCTCCTTCTACTGGGTGAATTAATTCTTTATTCTCTGATTTTTCCTTTATGTTTTAAAAGTTATTTATTTTATATTTATTCTGTTAGTAGTTACTCTTAAATTTGTAGCACAGTCTTCTTGATTTAACAAAGTCCGTACTCCTTCCAAAACATATCAGAATAGAAAACACTTGTAATCTAATCTTCCCTTCCATTTTATATTCTATTGTTTTCAGTATTTTATTTTAAAATTTTAAGAATGGAATTTTCCACATATTCACAAAAGCATGGAAAAAGATATAATAAACCCTATGTACTTTTCACTCAGTTTCAATAACTCAGCATATTCCTGTTCTCTTTCATCTATATCTCTTCATTTCTCCCCACCCCTTCCACTTGTCATTGGATATTTCAAACCACACCCCAGACATTATAAGATTTTAGTAATAAATAATTGCGTATATTGTTGCAGAGAGAAATGGTCTATTATTTTAGTTTCAGTCTGTTTATATTCACTCAAATTAGTTCGTTATCATTGTGTTGCACAGTGATGCCTTTTTAGATTTACGTATATATTTATGTTTTATTACTTATTTTTGCATTTTATAACCTATTCATTCATTTTGACTTCAGTTTCCTTCTTCCTAATCTACATATTTTTTCACAGTACTTTTTTCAGCAAAAGTAAATGATTGAGATTTTTCATGAATTCTTTGAGTCTTTTTCTCAAAAATTTTAAAATTTGTGTTCCCTGTTGAATAACATTCAGTTAGTGATAAAATACTTGGTTGACAGCTATTTTCCATAACATATTGGAGTCATTTCCCCACTACATTCTAATGTTTTTTGCTGCTTCTGTGTTTTCAACTCTCAGGCCAGTAGTCTATGTCATGCTTGAACAATTTGCTGCCATATGTGTGGCAGAACTCATGGATATGATCAATTCTCAAAAGTTTGCATTGTTTTCTTTTTAAATTGTTTCTCCCCATTCTTTCAATTCTTTTTTGCAAAATCACATTTAAATACTGTGGACTTTCTTAGTTGGTATTCCATCATTTTTTAAAAAATGATTTGTTTCTGAGATACAGTAATTTTCTCACATTTATCTTTCAGTTCTCTAATTTTCTTTTCAACTATAGATTGCATTTCTCAAAGCCCTATCAATTTTCAGATAGTTACTGAGTGCCTGTTTATTTTCATTGGTCTTAGAATTTAAGTTAGGGTGATTAAATCCTTCTCTTAGCACTTTAAACTGCCACTTTTACATTCTCTTTCAGATTGTCATTCAGTTGTGTATCATCCTTGGAGAAAGGGAAGGTGGTGAAATACCATATCCTGAGATGCTTCTCTCCATTCCCAAGAATCTAGCCAAGTGAAGGAAACAATGAGAGCAAGTTTAGGACAGAATGTACGGATAAATATTATCTTAAAAGATACGGTTTCTTTCTGGGGCATTGTCCTGGTCCAGCCGGGTTCTGACCTGAGGGACGGGCTGAGAATAAGAAAGAACACAGGCAGGAGATCCAGGTGGAGCTGTCTCACTTTATTCAGACTCTACATTTCCTTTTATAATCCTAAGGGAGTTGCCAGGAGTTATGGAGATTTCGAGTACAGACAAAAAAACTAGAGTACAGACAAAAACTAGGGAATTACCTGCCATTAAGACATTTTAACCCACCCTAATCTTTAACAAAGCACGACCTAGCAGCCCTTTCAGAAGGAACTTATGCAAATAAGTCATAACTCTAGGGCAGCTGATGAAATGGGAGTGAAGGGCAGACCCCAACAATAGTCACAAGATCACTCTAGGGCAGCTGATGAAATGGAGGGAAGGTCAGACCCCAACAAGGCATGTATTCTGGGAATTAGGACAAGTTACTATTATCTATAGAAAGCAACTTAACTGAATGCACATCAAGTTCCCTTGGATGTTGGTCATAAAATGGAACAAAGCAGCTGGGCATGGTGGCACACTCCTGTAATCCCATAGTCTCCAGAGACTGAGGCAGGAGGATCACAAGTTCAAAGGCAGCCTCAGCAACTTAGCAAGACTGAGCAACTTAGTGAGACCTATCTCAAAATTTTAAAAAAGGAGGTGACTAGAAATGTGACTCAGTGGGGAGAAAGGAACACTAACACACTGTTGGTATAATTGCAGACTGGTACAACCACTCTGGAAAGCAGTGTGGAGACACCTCAAGAAATTATGGATGGAACCACAGTATGATCCAGCTATCCTACTCCTGGATACTTTCCCCAAAAGAGCTAGAATCAGCATATTATAAAGACACAGCTACATCAATTTTTATAGCAGCTCAATTTACAATAGCTAAATTATGGAATCAACCCAGATGCCCCTCGCTGGATGAATGGATCCAAAAACTGTGGTATATATACACAATGGAGTTCTACTCAGCTGTTAGAAAGAACAATATCATGGGTTTTGTAGGTTAATGGATGGAATTGGAGAAAATCATGCAGAGCGAAATAAGCTAAGGCCAGAGACTTTAAGGGTTGAATGTTCTTTCTCATATGCATAAGCTAGAGTAAAACCAAGGAAATGGTGAAATTTAGAGAAATTTATTTACTAGACACACTAAATTCCAAGTATCACACAATCTGGGGAAACTATAGCTATGGGGGGTGAAGAGGGCAGGGAGAAGAGAGAGGGAAGGTGGAAAGGGGGTTATTAATTTTGTATGGTATACTTGGCTACCTAGTGCCCCAGAGTAGCCAAATAATACACATACAGGCATTTAAAACTTGAAAAGTCACAAATTAATATACATGCATATGGACATTTATATATGTAATGGGGTATATCACAGTGCAGATAAGGAAGCAGGGAGTGGGTGAAGGCAGGGAGATACTGGATAAGGATTGGGTTCAAGTTACTTTATCATTATATCTGCATATATGAATGTGTAGCAATGAATTCCTTCAATATATAAGAATATGCTGTACTAATAAAAAAATTAAAAAATGGGGGGATTGGGGATGTGGCTCAGAGGTCAATCCAATCTCAGTTTGGTCCCTAGTACCAATAAATAAATAAATTAATTCATTAATAAAAAATAAAATGGAACACAGCAAGATAAACTAGTGATATCATTGTTCTATAGCCTAACTTATAAAACCCTCACTACTTATGGTAACTGATGCAGAATTGAGGACACCATAGAGAGTATAAGTACTAAGTGTCCAGTCTTGGATGAGATGCCAAGAGGGATGGAGATACTGTTTTCTATAGTACTGTTATGAGGGATGGACACATTACTGTGAAGCACTGTGAGGGATGGAGGTGCTATCTCTCCAGCCTCAAGCAACTGGACCTTCCCCATAAGCAATTTTTCAAACAAACCATATATCTTGCATGCCGTCTCTGGCAGTCTATTCCTCTGCTCTAACATATGAGCTATGGATTATGAGTTATTTCATGTTCTTGAAGCTCTAAGCCTCATGTTTGTCTATTAACTCTCCTCTGCAGCAGTTTATTCCCCAGTGACTGAGACACATTTTAAGAGAGATTCATTATTTATTTATTTTTGCATGGAAATCACCCCTTGAAGCTTAAGATGTGGAGGGGTTCATCCAGATCAATTTGGTATTTCCTTCTATCACAGGATCCAGAGGCACTACTGATCCAGGATGGACTTTTTGTGGTTGATTTCTCAACTTAAAGTTCTTTAGTCCACAAGAGTAGAAGAAATTAAGATCATAGATTGTGCGATTTATAAACCTGGAGTTAAAACTTGTCAGAGAGGTTTTTTTTTTTTTTTACTTTGTGCTTTTCCACATTTACATAAATGTACCTGTTGTCTTATGATTCAGATTGTAAAATAAATGAATTTCTAGGATCCATAAACTGTCATAATATAATACAAAAAGTTTATTTTTCATTAATAAATACAGAAAGGCTAGATTATACACAATAAAGAAAACAAAAATTATCTATTATCCTATACAAAGCTGTATATGTTAAAGTTTTATTATATATATAA